>JAOEHY010012538.1:0-46579 GCA_025447955.1 Psilopsiagon aurifrons
CCCTCGACCTGCTGGTCACGCTCCTTTTGATGCAGCCCAGGATACGGTTGGCTTTCTGGGCTGTGAGCGCACACTGCCGGATCATGTTCATTTTCTCATCTACCAACACCCCCAAGTCCTTCTCTGCAGGGCTGCTCTGAATCTCTTCTCTGCCCAACCTCTGACCCAGGTGTAGGACCTTGCACTTGTCATGGTTAAACTTCATCAGGTTGGCATCAGCCCACCTCAGAAGCGTGTCGAGGTCCCTCTGGAGGGCATTCCTTCCCTCCAGCGTAGCAACCAAACCACCCAGCTTGGTGTCATCAGCAAACTTGCTGAGGGCGCACTCAATCCCTTTGTCCATGTCACTGACAAAGATGTTGAACAAGACCAGTCCCAACACCGATACCTGAGAGATGCCACTTGGTCCTGGCCTCCAGCTGGACATTGAGCCATTGAGCGCAACTGTCCAAACCATACACCATCTTGGATCATGAAAAAAATTTACTGTAATCCTTTGTTTAATCTCCATGGCTTTTTGGGTTTGCTGTTTAATAGAAACTGTATTGAATTTGAGAAATTTGTGCTTGTCCAGGGGTTTCCTGAAGGTTATGTTTTTCTGCTCAACTTTATACCTGCTGCTTGAATCTCAGAGGTGATGGTGGGATAACTACATGCAAATCTAAGTAACTTCTGCCTTTGGAAGTTGATCCTCTCTTCTGTAAGTGGAATTAGTTTGCTTTGGTTTTGTAGAACGTTACCGTGCGCATTCTTGCCGGTATCCGTAGTATCGTGGTAGGAAATCTCCACACCTTTAAAATTAGTATTTTAATTTGATCGCTGATATGCTTCTTGAGTACTGGGGTAAATGGTTGATGCAGTAAAAGGGTCATGAAAACTATAGTAAAAATAATCTGTGCAATATTGTTCTTTCTATTGCAAATCTCAATGTCATTTGCCATGATCAAGTAGAAATTTGTCATCAAGGTACAGCAGTAAGAGCTCCATTTTCTACATGTGAAAAATAGTCTATAAATTGATGGAAGCTGAAGTAATAATTTGTGTATTACTCCAGTAAGCTCTTGTCGACCCCAAGGTGGTCCTTTCCAGCATTGTCACTCCCTCATGGGGATTTTCATCTGCTCTTTCTCTCAAGCCTTGAGGGCATCTGTGGGTGATGAATCATTGACTTGTAATCATGCATGATTGGGAGCAAACAACATATTTTAGTACACTGGGAAATTCTTCACCCCAAGAAGAACCCACTGAGCTGTAAGAATCAGAACCCAGCTTCTTATTTTGAAGTCCTCATAAAAAAAAATGTATGGGATATGGGAATATATGTAGCTTTCTTACAAAGATGAACGGTCGGCATGGATTGCTTTGGGAAGCAAGAAATAACATCTTGAGCAGTGGGACGGATCTCAAAATGCTTTTAAATTATATATTTGTGCATTACTGCTCACATCTGGCTGCCTTTTCTCTGAAACTGATTCCAACTCCAGGAACTGAAAGTGAGGTAAACTCATTCCCTTTGTGGATATTTGTTGTAGAGCTTTGTGCAGCAATATCCCCATTTCAGCTCTGCTGAAACTCGGTTCATTTGAAAAAGTATATTCCTCAGTGTCATTTAGGAGTCTGTGAAGTGTGTGAGGCACTATTAAAGGTTGATTATGCTCATTCTTGAGATAAATACCTGGGTTTGTGCTTCATATTAGATTGATATTTAATATGAACAAGTGAATCAAACAGTTATTAAAGATAATGATAAATTTAGTGATAAAGGGAAGTTTGCCTATACAATAATGGAATTTGTTTCCATTTGAAGATAACAGTGAATCAGCAACCTCAGATTTTAATTCTCAGGGTTATTTATTAGTATTACATTGTGTATTTTAGTATAGTGGAATTGCTTTACTGTGTGGATATAGGTGAGTGCATTCTTGGCAGACACGTAGTAGGTTCTAACTGTTCAGTATCAATGGCTAATATTAATGATAGATGCCATTATACTTTGTTTGCCTTTACACATTGACCATCCTATGTACTTTTCCCTGCCGTGATGGGAGCTGCAGAACTCTGCACACTGTGACTGCCAGCCCACCATAACTGGTCAGCATCACCCAAAAGAAATGGCATTTTCTTCTACTAGTATATAAATGTGTGTGTGCATATATATGTATCTGCACACATGCATATATATATATATATATGTACTTTCACAAATAATCATATTTTCTGCTTTACAAATGATAAATTTAGAGGCTTGTTTTTAATATTGAAATATGTATTTGCTTTCTGGTAGCAATTTCATAGTAGTATTATATATATATGCACACACATACTTGCTTAATAGTACTAACTTGTGATAAAGAAGCTTAACAAACAGACAGCTTTCCTCTTCAACCTCTTTGTGCTTCTGTATTACAGAATACACTGCTGCAATCTTAATGCTCACACAGACCAGGTAACCTTTAGGTCATGTTATTTATCAAACAGTGACTCTTAGTTTCATAAATGATGTGGGATTTTTTAGAATTTGACTTTTAAAGCCAGTGCTAGATCTTGGGATCTATTGTACCAGATAGTGTGAAAACACTTTCTCTCCAAAATACATTATGCCCTTTTAAGGCACCCTTTAAAGTTCACCCTGCCTTAATACAGTACCTTCGTCTGTTCACCTCTATGCCGTTAGTGTCTTTCTTTATTCTGCTCTGGAAATACTTGAAGTTTTCTGCTCAATTTCAATTACTTTGTTATGTGTCTAGCAGTGATACAGCATCTGAATTTGTTTCATACTCAAAGTTTGTTTTTTCTCATTGGTGTGTTATTTTGGTAGAGTGGCAGAGGTAAGCTAGAGTCATTCTTGCTTTGAGGGGTATCGTGGGTAGAGTGGTGTAGATATATACCACAGATGTATTGGGCTGTAGGCACACACAGATATATAGGGCTGGCAGGACTGTATTTTAGAGTATGTATTATGTAGGAGAAGTTTCTTTTTACCTTTAATGGTCTTGCTTTGAGGTGAGTACCCCTGGATTCCATCTGCAGGAGGATAGGGTTGTATAATCTCTAATCAAATAATTAGAGTTATCAGCGCAGGCATTTGAGGCCTAGTTTGGTATCTAACACACAAACACAGATAGCTGTAAGCTAGGCAGGAGTCAGTAAATGCTGACCTTCCCTCTTGCCTCATATAGACCCACAGAGAGCAAGTCAGTGGTGCAATGTGGGCTGGTGTAGCAGGATTCTTTGACAATCTGCTTCCTAATGTGGGGTGAGAGGAGGCTTTTTAGTGATTAATAACATTTTAAATTCTCACTTTCTGTCTTGCACTTGATTTGCTATGGTCTAAGTGGTTGTTGTAGGTGTGATAATCTCATTTTCTCTGCTTCTTGTGGCATTACCTGTGAGTGCAGGTGGTGAGGCCATCTTCAGTTTCTTCACTTCTCCTGGTTCTTGTTCCTCAGGTGTCCTTTGAAACCCCCAGACTGCCCCTGAGCTGCTTTTGTTCCTTTCAACCTTTGCTTTTAAATCCCCCTCACATATCTCATCTTGGCATGAGGTTGACAAAGCAGATAAAGCAGACTTGGTCTCATAAGATGAAATGTTCAAAAGGAAACGTATGGTGAGATGGGAATTAAATAATGGCCACGGGTCAAAATAATCCTCCTTTTGATTATAGCTGTGTTATTCATGGCTGAGTGTTCTCAGGGATTAGTTTTTCAGTGAAAATGAGCAAAATTAGTCTGTGGTTTTCATGTGTGGTGTTAAAGACCTAAATCTTTTCCATTTTTAAACAAAAATTGGAAAAAAATCATCTGAAGCTGTAATAAGTTCACATAAAGCTTAGTTTACTGTAAGTATTTCCTGAATGTACAGATACTCCACTAAAAAAACCCTCAAGTGTTGAAAGTGTATCTATGCAATGGTTGATTTTAACCTTTTTCTAAGTTTTTCCTCTCCTTCATAATATGTTTAATTGGTTTTCTAAGTGTAGGGCTCTTTTGGTTTTATTAACAGTATACTAGAATAATTTTTAAAAACTGAAGTCTGAAATAACTTAATTTCCCTTTTAAAATGGTCTTTATGTTTTTTTTTTTCTCACAGATGGGAAGGTTGAAGTGACAAAAGAAGGTGTAAAGCTGTGCACCATGGGACCTGGCAAAGTATTTGGGGAGTTAGCCATCCTCTACAATTGTACCAGGACAGCAACTGTCAAAAGTAAGACAATTTTTGATATTGAATGACATGTTGTTTAATTGGGAAGTAGGGTTCTACTCATCTCTTTGGAGTTGCAGCCTCCTTTAGATGTTCCACTTTCTTAATTAATTGGGCTCTATAGGGATTATAGTATTGAATTTAGCCACTGTGAATGGGAAGAAGCATATCTGACCCTAGTAGTGTACATCTTCAACAGAAGGAAAGTTACGTTTATGTGTTTTTTCAGGACAAGTCGTTGTTTTCTCCCTAAACTGACTGAAAATCCAGGAAAAAAGCTTGGACAGCACTGATCCCCTGCTCTGTCTTCAGTGCTTCTCCTGTAATCTGGTTTCTTTTATGAATATTCTGGTCTGGGTAAAGGCCTGGGCTGTACACTAAGTAGAGCAAAAAAAAAAATCACATTGCTATGTACAACATAACTTATGTTTTTATTTAAATTCAGATTAATAGTTGAGATTTGGAAGACAAGGGGTACCAAAATACTGATGCATGTGAATCCCTGTTCAGAAGAAAGCCTTTTAGAAATATTTATGCTTGCTTCAAAATGAGAGAGAAGAAAGATGACAAATAGGCAGAAATGACAAAACAGATTTGGGGTTTTTGTGGGTTTTTGTTGGTTTTTTTTTTGGTGAAGAACACACTGTTCTCCATAATTCTGAAGAACTTGACTGATGTACTTTGTTTTTACCTGCACAAACCTTGCCTTTTTACAAGTACTGTTTATTGCAGGTTAGTCCTCGGCTGCAATATAGTTATTTCATCAGTGGCACAGTTTGTATGTCGGAGTAATCCAAATGATTAGCAAATGCTTTGGAGTAATTTAAATGATGCAGCAAATGTGTGTATTGCGCAGTTCATGCCTTGTCTGATGGGGACAGCCCCGGGTCCAGAGACCTCCAGTGTATGGGGCTCACAGACTCAGACAGTGTGTGGGGCTACTTTTCTATGAGAGAGTCCATCAAGGAATCAAGGCAAACATGGGTGCAAATGGGACATGTCCTGAAAACCTCTCTTTCGAATACTTTCCTGCACCCTAGGTGCATTATCCATGTATAGCCTGGTTTTCTGTCCAGTTAAAGGTTTGGAGATTTGATGATGATGAAGAATTTGGAGCTGCAGGCTCCGCTGCAGGCTCATGTGTGATAAATACAGTTACAGAAATTTGGAAAGAGCAGAGAAAGAGGGGAGATGTGTGAATCCTAGAAAAGGAAACAAAAGGATAGTTGTTTAGTTCCTTTTAGAAACGCAGAGCTACATATTCAAACTGTTCCTGGATCTATGTTCAACCTGTTTGTAAAAGTGACTCCAGCAGGAAATAATACTGGCAGCAGTTTTTTCTACTAGTTTTGCTATTACTTGGTTTTTCATGCACTGTCTCCTCTCTTTGATCAAACTTCCAAGTTGCCACTTGATGCTTAGTTTTACTAAATCCTTTTATCATGGTTAAATCTGGGGCAGTAGTGAGTTCACTACTGTAAATATCCTCAGAGAGATCTCTCTTCAGTGAAAAGTTGCCTATATTTGTTGTTACAATCTATTCTTTTCCCACCAGTATCACAAAGATATGATAATTATGCACCTACTTTTGCTGGCAGCTGTCAGGCATGTGAACTTGTTTCCAAAGCCAGCAAGTGACTTTTAGATATTATCTCTCTTGCATAAGTAAGTAGCAGCTTTGATTGGAATCACCTTTATATCCTTTCAAGTGTGGTGGCACGCAAGGTCACAGTTTGACTTTGGGGAATTGATGCATCTAGACCTAACTGAACAGAGGTCTTGGAGTGTGCAGGTGAATTTAGGCCATAAATTGTTGCTATTGGCACTTCAAATTGTTTGCTGAACTTCAAACATCTGTTTGTTCTTTTGGCTAAATGGTTAATGTAATAAATGTCTAGAAAGGTAAACGCTAGTAAATGTTCCGTTCAGTCTGATGATAACTATGATCATTACAAGGTTTGGTTAAAAAGAAGTGAACAATTGGTCATTGTAATTAGAGTAGACACACAGTCAACCCTTATGCTGAAAGTGGTGATGATATGTTGTTGAGGGGCATCATCCAACTTTCATCGAGAGAAACAGTTTAAGTCAGAGCTTCCCAATTTTCATGAGATAAATTTCTGTTAACTCCAGAGTGACAGAAGTGGGTTTTTTTAATGTGCCTGCCAAAATTTCATTACAAGCACCTTAAGTATTTGTTTTTAAAAAATGAAGTTGCAGCAAAAACTGAGTGAAGGATGTATTATGATTGTGTAAGGCTCATTAATGCCTTTGGGCAGTAATGATATGTAAGCTGTGTTGGCATCTGCTGTAACTCATTGTATGTGTACTCTAGCTTTGTAAATGATGAAGTTTTTTGTGTCATTACTGCATTAGTCTACATCAGCTGTTCAACTAGCACTTGCTCTGTAGGAGATTGCAAACTTAGAGGGATAAATCACTGTAGGAAAGACTTTTTTCTTTTAAAAACAATTTAGAAGATCTTAAAGTTTAATTATTCTGATCTGGATCTTGTTTCATTATTAAGCTCTTTAATAAGACAGCCCAGCTCTTTTAAAAGCTTACCCCAAGAAAATTATTATAATATTTTTCAATATTATTGCAGTCTTAAATAAAAGCAGGATAGGGTCTAACCAGAGCCTGGGAAGAAAGAGCGACCAACCCACGGGTGTTCAAAAGCCCTGAGGAAGGTAGGGCCACCACCCATACAGGCTGAATGCTGGCATGCTTGAAATCTCTGTCTTGGTCACCTGTTATCACGAAGGTAAGCATCAGTGAGAGGGTGACTTGATGCAATTAGATGCCTGCTGCCTTTCTCTTCCTATTCGTGGGTATAACATTAATGCGGGAGTCCAGTGATAGTAAAGGAGGCTGAACATGAGATATGCAGACGCACCTT
The DNA here is from genome assembly GCA_025447955.1 of Psilopsiagon aurifrons. Taxonomy (NCBI): domain Eukaryota; kingdom Metazoa; phylum Chordata; class Aves; order Psittaciformes; family Psittacidae; genus Psilopsiagon; species Psilopsiagon aurifrons. The sequence continues at coordinate 7,100 of JAOEHY010012538.1, forward strand.
GGCACTACCCAAGCCACAGAGCTTAATATTAGACTCCATCAATTAGGCACCTTTCCACTGAAAAAGGAATTTTGTCTTGCTCATTGCCAAGCAAACAGGATTCCAAGTGTGTTATCGCAAGTGTCTGAAGAAGGAAAAGTACATTAAAATTCAAATGTGGTTTTGTTTCTTAGTAACATGTGTGGTACAAGGAAAAATGAGATGCCAGAATAAAAAAAAAAAAGGAAAACAAACCCCTGAGTTTTATTCAGGCTGTTTATATTTAGTTGAATATAAAGCTTTGTAATTCTTCATTTGATAACACAAAGTATGTTCTTAGTCAGTGAAAATTTCTCTGCTGTTAAGATTGTGCAGTAGTTGTCAATCCTATTAAAGAATAATCTGAGGAGCAGAGTTCAGTAGTATTTTTTTCATTTTTTGGGGAGCAAGGATTTTGTGAAAGGAGCAGATTTTTGATGCACATACATTTATTTGAGGGGTGCCCTTAGCATCTGAAATTATATTCTCCCAGAGGGAAGATTTGAATAAAAACTTCCCACAAAAGCATCTGGATGTGAGGCTGCATGTTTCTGTGAACTTACGTTCAACACCAGTCTATGATTTTAGGAAAACAATATTAGCAAAACCAAAAAAACACAAGCTCTCTGTAAATTATGTAAATCTTTTTCCTGGTGAAACTAACAGCGTGTCCTGAAAAGCCAGCGCAAGAGCTTCTCAGGCTTCTCTGAGAAGCTTCTCTTCTTATCAGCAGCACTTACTGCACAAAACTCAGTGCCACACTGTGTGATTAAGGCAGGAGTTTAGCAAGTTGTTGCCAAATTTGAATTTTCCACTGCTGTGTATTTTTAATGGAGTCCTGTGGAAATAATTCTCTAGCTTGCTTCAGCCCCAGAAATTACTCAAACTTCACAAGGAGCTTGGTAACATGGATAATTTGCAAGAAAAGATAAGGCAACAATCAGTTGCCAATTAAAATTGCAGGGACTCATTAAAAGCCTTTGAGAAGGATGCTGCCTTCGTATGTTTTCTTCTAACAATTATGGGAGCTAGTATTAAGTTTGCTTAGATCTTAAAACAATAACATGTTGGAAAGAAGTTAACTTTCAATATTTAGCCATTTGATTAAAACCTGTCTGATATTACTTATGGATGTGAAACCCAGGCTGGCCAAGCCAGAAGAGATCAGGTTGCAGATCAGACTGGTGTGCCAGTGGATATATCCTTCAAGAAAGTAATTTAGGCCCTCTCTCCCACTGCCTATATGTTAATCTGACCTTTATAGGTTTTGCCAGGTAACGTGGCGAAGTGGAACTGGATTATTCCTCCTATGAAAGACAACAAGAGAAAATTATTTTGAGGATAATGGACATGACATAGAACTTTTTTTCCCCTCCTCTTGTTCAGTAGGCGGGAGCATCTTCAATATGGCATCTCTGTGGCTCAGAAGATACAAGTGAGGGGGTGGGTGGTTCTGAACATGCAGAACAGGGCAGCCAAATTTTAACCAAGAGGCAGTCTAATCAAAGAGAGGATAGTTTGAGATGGGAAGAGCAAAATGAAAAATCCATATGATATCTGGGTTTGTCAGCACACTTGTCACACTCATTGCCAAAAATCAGAGCTGATTAAGGAAGCACAGCAAAAAGAGGAAATAGAGAATGATTCACCATGGGGTGTGTTGATACTTACTGGATTATTAGTTGTTTTTAACTAGTAAGGTGTGCAGTGGTGTGGTGTAGACAGGAATGACCAATCGTGAAATGTTCCAGTCCAAGGTGTGGCATGCTGTTATATCCTGCCTGGTGGCATGCAGGGAGCATCCACCTGGCACAATCCTGGCGTGAAACAGTATGCTGTAATTCTCCTCTACACAGACACCTTTTCTGTGTGAAAATAAGAAGGTCCAGAAGCCAGGCTATGTACTTAATGGACAAATTCTGGTGCTGTTCAAGACATGAAATCTTTCAGGGCATCTCAAAGGTGCCGCAGCTTGCTGTTAACTGTAGAAACCAGCTGAGGCAGCTTGTTCCTTTGAACTGCTGTTTTAGTATGGGAAATTGAAATGACTGAGCAAAAGAAAATGAATTTGGCTTTGTTTTTGATGATGGTTAAGAATTAAGTCAATGCTTAAATTGGTTTCCTTACAATATGGTGACTTTCTTTTTTTCTTAATCTTGATGCTGTTCTGGTGCCTCAAGATTCAAGTCACTGCATCAATTATGAGAGCTGTGGCAGCACTAACATTTCCAAACTGTGGCAGCTGACAGTCTGTACAATAGCTTTAGGCTTATTGCTTATCCTGGCCTTTGTTTTGACTTTTTCAATCACATGAATTTCAGCTGGTTTCTAGCAGTGCAGCAAAGTGGAGCAAAATATTGCAAGCAAGGTACAATCAAAAATAACTGTCAGGGGAAAGAGCCATGTTTTCTGGTGATGTGTGAGAATGATGCTGGTAGTCTTTTATGGAGATAGCTGATTCAGGGAGCAGTGAGGCTGTGGAAGAGCAGATACAGGGCTACTTGTTGATGGACTGTTTGTCAGCAGCACTTCACTGCTTTGCATGTTCAAGAAGCGATGAGCTTTCAAAACTGTGTTGCATATACTTTCTCCCATTTCTGTGTGTGATGTTCTCCTCCCCAGCTGTGTACATACTGACTTTTAATTGTAATTTCAGGAATTTTTGGATAGGAGGCCTTAATCTTTACTGCTCGGGATTTTGAGGAATACTCACTGTGACTCAGGTTTGCACCACTGAAAATTCTCTAGTATAGAAAGCAGTCCTAGCTGAGAAGTAGATGCTTTCTGCTATACATTAAATTTTCTGTCCCGGTAACACAGGAGGAGAGGTAGTGACTTCTTCAGCCTTAAACCCCATGACCTAAAACTTGACAGTTTCAGCCTTTGTTTTTCCTCCCTCCCCCCACCCCCCTCAGTGTTTCTAACATAAAAGGTCTGATGGAAAAGAGAGCCCCATATATCCAGTTCCTAAGAATCATGAGATTGAAATAAAAAATGACTTGTAAATAAGAAAGGTGCAAGCTCTGGGAAGGTTTTATTTGCTTCTCTGAAGAAATTCTTTATTTTTCCCACTTTACTGGATCAGTGCATTAATTTGAAGGCTACTGTGTTTCAGTTCCTAGATTAGGAACAGCTGCAGTTTGAACTTAAAAAGAAATGGGGGCTGGGTGTTGCTGCTATGTGGCTTGAAAGGATTATAAAGCACTGGCCCTGCCTCCAAGAATTGTCATTGTGGATTTTTCTTGTTTTGATTTGAGCTGTTATTAAACCCAAGAAATATTTGGCGATTGCTTGCTGCTTCTTTAAATGCCCTTGTAGTTTAGGTGTTTGTGTTGCCTGTTTTATTGAGATCTGTCTTGTCTCTGAAAGTCTTTAATAAGTGCTTTTAATGAAAAATGTATTTTAGAAAAGCCACTTTTTTTTTTTTTAATTTTCTTTGGGTTTTTCTTTTTGTTCGTTTGTTTGTTGTTAAAAACGTGTTTGTTTCATTTCCTTGCCTTTGGCATCTTTAGCATTTTGCTAGTCTTTTCAGGATGGAAAGTGTTGCAGTTTAGGGGCTCAGTTTTCTGTGGCTCATTTGACTGTGTTGTTTTTTTTTTTCTCTACAGTTTTACTTTTTTTTTGTGTACATTGAATGTTTCTTTATCTTCTTTTTTTTTTTCCTCCCTATTAAACTTACCTAGATTAGCTTTGTCACAGTGACTACTCAGTACTCAGAGTTTTCCCCTTGATCCTTGTAGTTGTTTTAATATTGCTGTTATCTTTATTGGCTCGCCTGCAGGATGCATCAGAGGAGAGTCATCAATGTGAGCTGTTTCTCTAGCAGTGCTCATTTGATCAGAGGGAGAAACAGTGATAACTTTTGGAGCCAGTTGGGTGGTTTTGCTCTGTGATGACATGACAAGCTATCTTGGAGGCAGGAATGGAAAAAAGATGCTGGAGTGTAGTTGATGCCTTGTATTGGGGGTCTATGAAACAGTATTACTGCCAAATCAAAGAGAAAATGTTTTGGTGTGCATGCCAATGTGTTGGAAAGATGGCAGGAAAAGAATGCAGCAGCATCCTGTGAATTTCTTAGTTTTCCTTTCCTTATTTAGAATATTTCCTAGTTAATTGTAGCACAGCTCGAAGGCTTTAGTCTTGGATTACTTGTTTTCTGTAACTCTTCCTTCAGCATGTAATTTCAGGCATTAGAAAATGAATTATGAAGCAGTCTGGAAAACTTGCAATAATTTGAAGTTTAGAGGCGCCTTTAAGAGTGGTACTTGAAAACTTACTGCATCTAAATTTGCAAACAGAGCATGGAGAAATCTTGAATTATAGTTCTATTTTACAATGAGGTTGAATACCTGGAGAAATACAGGTGTGTAGAACAATATAGCCCAGTAAAATTCTTGAGGGGCTAGTATGTTGTTAAACATACTAGCAAAAGCAGCTCCTATAACACCAGTAGGTTTAGGCATCGTGCACAATTTTAAGACTGGTCTGCTGCATGGTAAAGCTAGAGAAGGGGGAGTGATGCAAATGGAGGTGTGTGCTGCCAGGTACCCTGGCTGCCCTCTGGAAAGCATGTAGATACAAAGCTGTATATTCCTGTCATTGGATGATATCTTCATTCATGTTCCTGTTGCAGAGACTAGCTTTCCTCTCCTTCAAAATATGATGTTATTTGAAACTCAATTGCATGAAATAATTTTATTACAGGAAAAAGCTTTCAGTATAAGTCCATATTGAAAACCTATATAGACCTTTTTGCTAGAGCACAGAATAAGGTAATATTTTTTGTGTCTGATACAGAAGAATAATGATCATCATGCAGGGGAAATGAAGCACTTGAGTGTTCTAAATACTCCTGAAAATAATTTTGTTGCTATTTTTCATGTTATTTTAATTGCAGGCTTGGATAGTCTGAAAAACCATCAGTTAAACATGTTTATTATGACTTTCTCCATGAAACCCTTGAAGGGGTAGTTAATATTAACAGCAATTGTAAAATAATTACTTCACAAGAAGTTTTCATCCCCTTTTATTCATGTCTCTGAAAATGTTACTGATGCATGAAATATGGCTAGAGTGGTTGTGATAAGTGAGATGACTTAACTTTGCTAATAATAGTAAACCTTTGCTTTGAGCAGAGTTTGATGAGCAAGGGAATGCAGTAGTAGTATTTGCCATTTATATTAATTCATAGGCTCAACAGTACAAGGTTTTTTCTCAGACTAAAATGCAACAGACTGTACAGGGTCTTGTATTGACTCACTGATTTATTTCCTGGTACTAACTGGGGAACAAAAAGCTGCTTAGTACCAAAATTGACATGGAACTGATCAAGCTGTGTTTCAAAACCAAAGCAATCATCCCCTTTTGTTCTTTTTTTCCTGGTGTCCACATAAAAGCATAGTTGATATTTTTACCCTTATAATTCAAGTTTTTTTTTCTGAGTTGTAATAGATTAATTTTAAAGATTTGATTATACCTTCCTGCATTGGAGGAGTTATGCTTCCCTACATTTGAAGTCCGTCACTTTCAATAAACTACCATTAAGGTAGTTAAAATCTCCCAACAATAAACTCAAATGTATAACTAGTCAGTAAATGTTACTGCAGTTTATACTGTTTTCAACGAAGCTACGATGTCATTATCTCCACTGATGGATGTGTTTGATTCTTTTTGACCATGCTGATACTATTACCTCCACTGTCTCTGGTAGCAATGGGCTCCAGGTCTTCCCAGCCCACAGGGAAAAGTAGCATTTTTTTCATTATTAAACCTATTTGCTACTTTGCTACAGGTTTTATTGATTATTTTTTTTATTACACCAATCCCCCATTTATAATATTGGGGGGTATGGTGAAAGCTGTTCTTTAGTTGTTTTATTCACCACCTCGATGATATTAAGCCTTAGCCTTCATCTCCCTAGATTGCAGATTGTCGATATGTTCAGCCTCTCCTTGTAAGGCAGCTGCTCTGTCCCAGGAAAGTACTGCCTCTTTGGACTTTCTGAAGTCTCACAGAGTCAAACTACCTCATAGCATGGGGTTTTTGGGAGTGCCAATGGATTGTTTAGCAGCAGATGTTAGTTTCAGTCTTGTTTATTGTATGATGTTCAATATCTGCATCAGATTTTGCTGTATCCTGTATTTAAGAAACAATGTTGGCGAAAATGTAACTATGGAAATAAACAGGGACAGTTTTCCTTTCTAGACTGTTGAAAGAAGTGGGCTGAAACCTGGGGCTGGGCCATAGGCTGTGTTGGTGGGAGGTGTGCAGCTGGGAGGGGACAGGGACTGGAATGGATGCAGTGGTGGAGCACATGCCAGGGGTCTGCACCTGTGTGTGGTCCACAGTCAACAAGGCTGCAGCCCCTGATTCTAGCAGAGAATTTGTGCCCTGAGTACAGCTCATCTGCTTCTACCAACATGCCTTTGTGTTGGGAGCTTCTGGTGTCCAAGTCAGACTTCCAGAATGTAAGGAACGTATAATGCTGTCATTTATATCCTTAACTTTACAGGCAGGGAATCCAAAATTCTTAGCATGTAAGACTTTTTGAAAGATTTTACATTGTAGTTCTATGGACTTGTGTTCAGACTTAGTAAGTATTAGTTCCTGTAAAAAGCATAAGTTAATTCCGCTATTCCCACAGTGCCTCCCAAGTATTAGCAAGAAAGAAAAAAGTGAATTGGAAGGGGTGGGTTTTTTGGGTTTTGTTGTGTTGTTTGTTGGTTTTTTGTGTGTGTGTGGGGGGTTGTTTGCTTGGGTTTGGGGTTTTTTTTACTCATATATGCTGTGTTTTTGTATCTTTTAAATGATGAACTCTTTCTCCCTTATTTAGTCGTAAGAAATATTCCCTGAAAGGTTTATGGTAAATTGTTTAGCTTCTGTAGGATTTCTGACTCTCTAATTAAAGTAACTGCAGAAGCATACACAGTTTCCTATATTTTGTTCATGTTAAAAGCTAAGGAAATATTTTAGTGTCAGTCTGCCGCAGGTTGGGCTGTCTGTTAGTATAGTTTACACAAGAAAAATTGCAAATAAAAATCTGGGTTGTTTTAGGGACATTATAAAGGTGAGCAGTAGCCCCTGTACAGCACTTATTCCTTGGGTAATGATGCCCTCAGCTTCTGGATGTGAACAGTCCTACTTACCTGGGTATTGCAGGAAAGCAGTTTGTCTCCATAGAAAATTAGCTTGAAATTAGTTTGAAATCTGCTTCGTGCTTCTCTGGAAAGCTGGTTAGCGCTAGGTTTTTCTAATCACTTCATTTACTTTTGAATCTTGAACTGAGGTGCTGTATGCCTTTACAGGAGATTTTCTTCTGGAGTGGTGCAGAACTAGCGTGCAGCACAACATGAGCAGTAAGATTTGTTCTCCACATGGTTAAAGGTCATTGAAAGACCTCTGCAGAAGTTTAAAGAGCATATAAAGGATGTCTGAAGTGCTTTTGTTGACAGACTGGCACCATTTATTGTGCTGTATTATTTTTGATAAAGCAAAATGGAGTCGAGGAACATGTTCAAGTTCAGTCTGGAGACCAAGAGCACTGCTTCTGCTTTTATGTCTGTGCAGTGAAGAAATATGTGTGTGAATATTAAAACTAAAAGTATTCTTCTCTTAAAACACTCCCCAGGTATAATGCTAGTTATTATTTCCTTAATTTTTAGCTGTTGCGTGGCTCAAAATAAAGCAGAGTACCCTTATGGCAGTATTGGATCAGTGGAGGGCATCTTCCCATCGTATTTGTGGACATCGCTGTAGGAATGGAGCTCTTCATAGCAGGAAAGTAGACAGTGGAGAAACGGGAGAAAAGAACAGAAAGCATGAGTGGGATTACACTGGAGGGGATGGAGAGTGGATTTTGTGGGAAATCAGGAGGGGCTGTGGAGTTTGTTGTGACTGACAAAGCTGCTGGAGGTTGCTGATGGGAAGTAGGTGGCTCTTTCTGAAAGCTGTCTCCACTCTGTTTTTGTGATATGGGTATTTTCAGAGTAAGAGGTGTTGGCATAGCAGATGGATATGCCATGTGCTCTATTACAAAGTGTTTGAGGTTATATTTAATATGTAGAAAAACAAAACAGAGGCAGAAGAAAACATGTCTGTCTACTGTAATTCTGGCTTTGCTAGTAGGGTAGGTTTTTTTTCCACTTTTCACCATCTGTTAATGCTGATTTACCTTTAGGAATTGTGAGTTCCTCTGAGTACAGTTGGTGTCCTCCCGTACGTTACTATGTTCATTTTAGGGGCTTCTACCATAGCCCAACTTCTTAGCATTTCCCAAAATAATTGGCTGAACCAGTAGCATTCAAAGTCTTTGCTACCTCCTATTCAAGTAGTAGATCCTTCAAAATTGAATTATTTGAACAAGTAAGAGCAGCTGCAGATACTTCTTCCTTTCAAGCTTTGCTAAATTCTCAGCTGGCTGATAGTAGTGGGCAATAGTTTACCAAATGGAGAGGACTAAAAGAAAAGCTTTCCTGTTTTCTGTGGCAGACATAAAGTAGAAGGTAGTTGCAGAGAATGCACCTGATAGTGTATTGAACAGAATGACAACCCCTGGTTATTTCTCATGAAATAGAGTCTGGGCTTCAGGTTTACACCTGGCTTACAGGGGCTGTATTCTCTCTATCCTTTTAATGCCTGTGCATAAACATGCACCTTGTCTTCATTTAAAAAACTGTTGAACCTGAAGAGATGATACTGCTGTGTATCATTGTGGGCCCTTTTGCCAGGAAGCAGTCTCTAAATCAAGTGTGTAGCCATCATGGAGACTGGTTTTCCAAGCAGAACTTCCTCTGATTGACCTGTGATCTACCCTAGAGGCATGAACATCCCTGTAAGGTTTTTAAGAGCATGGATGTGACGTGGCATGTGAAGTCATCATCTCTCCCTGTCTACTGTCAGGGTTGAAGCTTAAGTCTAAGGGTTCAGGGAGCTGCCCTCCAGTTGTAGATGTTTTACAAATTCCTGTGTTGATAAAAAGAAATATGTTCATTATCTAATGTTCAGTGAACCATCTTTGTTCTTGATAAGTTTGATTGCCTTTGCATTCTCGTAGCAGAGCCGTTCAGTGTCTTGATTTCATGGACATCGTTTAAAGTGGGATTTTTTTACGTGGACCAAGCATTGTTAGAAAATGTTTAAAGCTAAGAAATGGCTGAGTAGGGCAGTGAGAGCTATATGTTAGCAAGCCTTCCTTTTCTGTAGCTTTGTACGACTGCTGTGATAGGTCAGTTTGAAAGTGATTGATGCTTCACATCGTTTATAGTTCCTAAAAGAAACAAAATTCTCGAGAGGAGCTGAAAGATGCTACTGTATTTTGGGGACTGTATACTGTCTCGTAAGATTTCCTGGCCTTTTTCATTTGCAGATAGTGACAAAACATCTGACATCTTCTCTGTTATATAAATCTTCTAACCATAAATCCATTTACTAGTGGCAACTTGGTTGAGTCAGGGAAAGAAAATAAGCTTCCAGTGTGTTGTGATACCTTAGATGCAGTCTGTAACGACTAGCATTTACTCAAGATGCTCTAAAGAAGGCTGTGGTTTACTTGTGCTTGCCTGCTCTAAAGGTTTCTGGCCAAGATGGGATTTCATATTAAGTGCCAGTGTTTAAAATCACCTGGATATCAAATAAACTGACAAAGTGGCAGAAAAGTTTTTTTCATATAAAAAAGCCAATTGTAGGTCTGAAAAACTCATTGCATTTCATGAATTGCATCATCTCGCTGAATGTACTCAGAATAGGAGCACTTTTATTTGTCTTTAGACTACAGTTAAAATCATCCAGAAAATAGGCTCTTGACAACTGGGTTCACTCCTCTTAAGTTCTTTGAAAAAAACTTCACTGCTGAATTTAAAAGGAAATTGGATTTAAATAGTGTGTTGTTTTTAATTAACCAGAGGAAAAAGGAATGTGTGAAGAGGCTCAACTATATTTTGTTAGTTCTGTGTTTTTCAGGGTAGTCTGCAACCAGTGTAAGCAGCATAAAGTTCATATGCCACCGTGAAGATGTCTTCTACTTTGCTATGACATGAACTAGACACCCTGAATTGTTCTTTTGATGAGGATTGTGTTGAACTTGAGACATTTGAAGCCAGCTGAGTAGCTCAGATAGCATTGAAAGTAAAATGCAGAGATCTGAACAAGGAAAAATCCTTGCTAGCTTTGAAGATGTAGAAGTCTCCTTATTTCTTGTGTTTATTTTTCAGCTCTGAGGTTACTCTGCCTACCTTACCTGTAATAGGGGGCAGGAGTAATGACTGATTAAATTCGCACAACATGTCCAGCTCAGAGTCTGTCTTTTTAAATTTAGATTTTCATTCACGGGCAAGGCAAAGGGAAGAATTTTTTTGTGGCGGAGTATCAGTGTTGAACAAGGCAGCAGCTGAGAACTTACCAAAATCTTAGGGTAAGGGTTTTCTGGCGTGCCAGGCATACAGTGCTTGTAACACCATCATACATGGAGCCACTCAGAGCAAAATGTTATTTACTTAAAGAGATATCCCTGACAAAGCTCTCTAGAAATTACACCCCAGATATGTAAGCATAAGGGTAGCACTTGTGAAATGCTCTTACAGGACTAATTTGAGCACTGCCAAAAATGTTATGTAGGGGGCTTTGTGTGAATGTGTGCATTAAAGTAATTGGGAGAGAGCCATGTTCCTAAAAGCTTATACTAGAAGAGGAAAATTCAGTAAGCTAAAAGCAAATGGCAGTGAGTTCTCAAAGGACTCCTGCTGGGAGCTCAGTAGGATGCCCAAAGCTTTGTGATTAGGATCATCCCTAGAGGAGAAGTGAAGTGAGCTGGAGGGAGGAGCACTTGTGGGGTGGGGAGTCAGAGTGTTGGTAACAAAGACAGCGATGACATGTTGCTCTCCTCCCTTCCTGGCCCATTCCCTGCTTGTTAAGACACATTCTCCACTTACAAACTGTTTAGTATCTTAGATTGCGTATTATCGGTTTGATGAGTCTCTTGAACTACTTCAGAGTCTCTTCTTTGAATTTCTTTTCATTTTTCCCCATGCTTTTACAGTTTTTCATTTTCTCACAGTTCTGTGATTTTTTCACAGTCAATGAGATTCCAAGTATAGATTTATTGTTGTCAGACACACTGCAAAAGAGCCAAGTTTGCTTTGTTCTGTATTTTTATAGCACCCCTGCTCACAGATACCAAACACTAGTTGCTATCAAAGCTTGTCATGTCTCTTCATGCCCCAGGAGAAATATGTGCACTGAGTTTTATAACTGTTGAGTGGGAGCCGCTGTGGATCAGTTTGGTGCTGCTGGAGCTACCAGCAATTGCAGAGCCTGAGGATGTGCTATGGCACTCACAGATCACACACATGCTCATTACCATGTACAACCTGATGCGGTAATTAGAGTCTGATTGGAACTGCAGAAAGATGCTTTTTGCTGAAGGGAATGATGGTCCCACTTCTATCTCTACTTTGCTTCAGAGTGCTTTGTTACTCATTAGATGACGTATTTATTTCTTCTGTGATGATGGGGAAGTTGTGTGATCTCTCTCTGTCCACCTGCCCGCAGCCATCTTCCAGTGTGTGTTTGTGTGTAAGTATTTAAAATGTGTTCAGTAGTAGTCAGTGTTTGTCAGTTTGTACTAGGGACTCTTCTAGGTCATGAAGCCGAGATAGGGTTATTGAACTGTTGGGGCAGAAATTCAGGTCTGGAAAGGAATAAAAGGAATATGAATAGTGGGAAACTCTGTGCCTTGAGGGTAACCCATTTTTCAGGTTTTCTTTCTAGTTACCTCTTATGGCTCGCTCTGCCTAACTTTATTTTGGCTATTCAGCTGAGGGATGACTGTTGCTTTGCCTTTTGCTGCCCCTCCAACCACTGATCCAAATTTAGAAAATTGTTGCCTCTCTTACTACTCTGTGCCCACTCAGGAATTTTAAAACCTCCATGTATTTGCTCAGCCATCTAAGTGGGAAGCAAATTATGCCTAAAGTCTGTTGATCTTATGTTGCATGCACACAGTCATATATACATACATACACATATATATGTAGGCACATATATATTTGTGTGTATATATATGTGATATATATATATATATGAAATATATATATATAATAGATACACACAAATGGCCACAATTTTAGCCAGGAGCCTCCAAAGCACCATAATGCAAAGTAAGAAAACCCCACCTTGTTCTCTTAAGAGGAGGAAGCTGATTATCCCCTTTTGCTGAGAGAGGAGATAAGCAAGAGGCATATTGTATAGCCTTGATCTCTAGGTGACTTATTTGGTTCATAGGCTGACAAGATACTACCAGCTGCTAAAAACCATCAATTGAGCTAGCCACGTCCATAGCCAGGTTGACTCATGGTCATCCAGAAAAGTGCGTAGCACTAAGAAAGAGGTGAATAAATCAGAACTTAAAGGTGTTTTAAAATGATAAAGATATTCAGATGATTGATCTAAAAAAGTTCATTCTAACCCCTTTCTCTAGGCAGCTAGCACAGCAACTATTTAGTGCACTGTTTCCATTGTGTCTTATGTGTTGGTTTTGAGAAGGCCTCGTTTCACATGCAGAGATCATTGCACCATTCCAAATCATTGCCTTGGCTTTTCTGTCATCTTAAAGGGAACTTTTTTTCCACTTTTGGATCACATGGGCGGTTGTCAATTTGCTCTAAAGTGCTAACATTTCTCACACTGCATGTTGAATGTACCAAAGTTGGTGCTCTCATATTAAAAATTCTGTTGGCTAAAATAGGAAGTATCTCCTTTGGGATGTTGCATTCTTTTTGTTTTGCCTTTGGTGATGGCAGTCCTGACTTCTGATCTTTGCAGCTTTCCCACTGCAAAGTGGGAAGCTGATTATATTTAATGAAAGGAATTGCATAATGTTATCTATTCCTGGCAGAGGGGAGTTTACTTGGATGTCAGATACTGGAATTTACTGAAATGCATGCTATTAATGTGGAGACTCAGCATATATGTAAGGCCACCTTTTAGTTACACTGCCTCTCCTTATTTACTCCACCTCTCTGATGCCCTGTCCCAGGAGTGAGGGCTCCCTCCTGGGGAAGAAGTTTTCCTTCTTGTCTTACCTGAGCCTCTTAGAAATTCCATCTGCTGAGCATTGTCCCTAGTTATGAATGTTTGGCTTTGTAACTGCCTTCCCAGGGTGTGGAGGATCAGTCAGGGTTCAGCCTTTCCTCTTGCTATCTCCTTGTTAAGAGCAGCCTTAAAGAGATGCAGCTATTTCTACGCTGTCTGCCTCTTATTATTCAGGTTCACAGTTCTGTGTCCAGTGACACAGGAACAAGACTGGGTTTAATATTAACTCCCCACAGTATGCAAAAAATATAAAACTTTAGGATATTTTTAAGCTAAGTGTACAACTTAAACTACTGCTGGCAAGAGGCAGGGTGAAGTATGTGGGAATAGGAAGTGTGGTCAGGATTGCATTGGATAGCAGTGAAAAAGTCTAAAAGTGCATAAATCCTCTTTATTCTCTACTACTATATGTGGGTAATATTTAACAAGCTTTAAGTGTTCTCTTGCTTCCTACTAAGAGCTGTTTGAACATACCCTGACCTTGCCCAGGGAGAAGGATGGGAGTATCAGGGGACCTACATAGCATATACTCAGTTGTACCATTTTTCATATGGTATGGCATTTTATTTTATTTGAGGGAAAATAAATATACCTGAGTGAAGCACAGAGTTTAAGAATGAGTTGAGTTTTCTACTTTGTGTCAGAAATGTGATGCGATTTTTGAATCAGCTCTCCTGTCCTTTACTGTGGGTGTGCTTAAAGCTAGGATAATACAACTTACAGGGGTCAGTATCATTGCTGAGATTATAAGCTTTCTGGGACAAGGCTGGTTTCAACTTCCCCTGGAAAGTGGACACTGAAGGGTTAAAAATTTTTACTAGTAATAATAACAAATAATCCAATTAGAATGTGATTAGTTAGTTACACCTGTCCGACAGTGTTTTTGCATGTCCATGTATTCATTATAAAGAAATGTATAGAGACCATTAGAGGTTTTTTTTTTTAAATATATTTTCAAAATGAAGTATTCTAAATCTTCAGAAGATGAAGTAACACCATCATTCTAGGTTGATTTTGATTTTTTTTTTTGTTGCTGTTCTACAAAGTGCAAATATTTGACTGCTTCAAATCAATTACAAAAGGTTTATGATATTTGCTTAAGCATTGTTATGTTTTTAATTGTTGCTTGACAATATTGTAATATCTAAAAAGACTTACTAACACCCAAGCATTATGAAGCAGTGGGGAACATGCTGATCTAGTTTTGGCTGATACTACTGTAGGCTTTTTTTGTGGTTTAAATGAAATTATTCTTCCTTCCGAGTAGAGGAAGATGATATGATTGCATTCAACAACTAATATTCAGCTCTTGCTTTTTTAATACAATAATCTCCCTTGAATTACGGTCAAATAAAAAGCTACATCAGTACATCAGCTATAATAAGTGATGTTATCAATAAAGTAGGAGACTCCCAGGCTTTTCTGTGCTCTCTTTCTGGATATTAACAGAAGCATGGAAAGATATCAGTGAAAGCATATTTTTCTCTAATGGGCCATATATGAATGTATTTGCTTCCATGATTCCCATAAATATTTGTCTGGAATTAGCTTGCAGGCAGGTCCGGGATGGGATACACTGTGCAGACTATATTACTGTTGCTTCTTCTCCCAGCTAATGATAATTAATAGCCTTAGTAACAGCTACAGTCATGCTAGCAAATTTGTCTCTCTTGTAGCTGGTTTCAGAGCAGAGTATTTTGGCTGGAGAAAAGCATGGATGTGCTGCACTGTCTCCATAATGGGAATATATTAAAAAAAACATGTAAAACTAAGCATCAAATCAAGAAGACTCATTACTGCATTGACCCTTGGTGGTGTTTTAATGCCTGTTTTAAAGACCTTGACAATAGCATGCGGAAAATAGTTGTTCCATCCTTGCTGGAATAGTGATGCGTGCTACTTAACCCCATATCCCTGTCCCATTCCCCTTTCCAAATACCCCAGATAGCTCTATATCACTTTGGTGTATATGTCCCAGGGATGCTGTGGTGTAAGTATATCACCCAGTAATACAGTAGATTTCAACTGGTTTTGCAATGGGTGTGGTTTTGTTTGGTTTTGTTGTGGGGTTTTTTTTTCAATTTTGAAGCCTGTGTTGAAAGTTTGTCAGAATATCCTTGACTTGCTGTGGTGATACACAGCATGAAGGCAGTAAAGACAGTCCTGAATTTAAGGGTAAAAATTACAGATCTGGTTAAGCTCTGTATCAGAGCTGAGTACATAAATCAGTTAAAAGATTAAGGCGGCAAATCCATCAAAGGCTGCAAGGTTTTTTCTCCATGGGACTTATGATTATACCCCAGGTAGTTTTTTGGCTATATTTACTCGTCTCTATTAACAAATTTATAGGGATTTTATAATGAAAATTATAATGAAAATCAATTGCTGGGAATAGTTTTGAATTCTGTTGGCCTTGAAAGAAAAGTCTTTAAAACAGATTTGTTTTGTGATGCTGGCAGCCCAGATCATACCCATAACTTGATAGGAGTCATAAGATTTCTCTATCACAAAGGGTTCATATCTTCTATTAATAAAATAGAGCAAAACCAGACAAAAGTGCTGATTCCTTTCCAATATATCAGAATAAAAGTAGAAAAATATTTATACTTAAAGATGCACAAGCAAGTTTTGCTGTATGTCATACAGCTTGACTCTTGATTTGATTGTTGCCCCAGGTTTACATGGTGCATTAACATTAACCTCAGTTTCCAGGGGAACTGCAGCGTCACAAACATTGGGCAGGATTCACCTCCAACCTTGTGCCATTAGTGTACAATGCTCATTGCAGATTACAGTCTCGTGGCACAGCATTTGACAAGATAAGTGGTTTTCCTGAAGTACACTAATAGCTGAAGCAGACCATTTCCATTCATAGTAAATTGCAGCTTTGTGGAGAATGATCTTGCCAATGAAGTCAGTATGATTTAATTTTAAACTCTGTTTTGTGGTTTCTATAGGGTTGGACAAAGTTTTAACAAATCCATGGTGTTTCTTGATTCTTTGTCATCGCATCTTCTGATCATCAGATCTTCCCTCTGTGGAGAAAAGGGATTTTAAGAAGTCCTTAATGGGAAAAGGGCTGGCTCTAGTCCTCCCCTGTCATGAGCCACCATGTCCCTCTGCGTGCCATTAGACAGCACTAGAAGCTGCTGATCCTCCTGTCCTGGGCAATTTGCCCCAAAATCCCTGAAATACCTTCTTGAATGAAGCTCCCTTGTCTCCAGCTGCAGCTGATTGGATAGTGTCATGACTCATTGTGAGGTTGGTCAGGAGCATTCAGCAGGCATGTGAAAGTCCTGGGCAGAAATCAGAGAAGTGGCAGAGATGCAGAAAAATATGTGCTTTTAAATTCCTGTAGGAATTACAGGTTTAGAGCTGAGATAATGCAGAAAGTCTTTGAACAACGTTCCCCAAAACATTGAGATTTTTTGGAAGGGTGGGAGTTTTGGAGGAAATAATCCTACTTTTCCAAATTATTTTTAAAATTAATTTTTTTCTCAATGCATTTGTTATATATGATGTGCTCTGAAAGAAGAAAAATAATTTTATGAAACCACATTTAAAGTAGTTCTTATTTGCTTTTACTCTGATAAAGGGAAAGCGTTACCAGCTTTGTCTTGTAACACCAGTTTATCCTTGAACAGCATAGGAGCAGAACCTGGTAAAGAAATGATTCCTCCTGGAAAGAAATGCTCATTTCCGTATTGCGTCTCTTTTTATGTTATAGACTTAGTTAATTAACTGCAATGGATTTGTATGGGCAATTAACACACAGATTCTGAATTCATCGTGTGTCTCATCTCAGCCATCACATAGAAGTGGAACAACGTAAATGTCTTTTAATCACTATTGTGATACTTACTGCAGTGGAGTGTAACAGCTCTCTGGTGTGTTTGAAATGAAAACCTGACACAGGCAGTACGAATTTTTCCAAAGAAAAATGTTCCTAGCTGTGCCTTTCCACAAACCACCTTTTGCAGTGGTTTCTGTCTTTGAATGTGAGCCGTGTAAAAAACAACTACTATTTTTGCTTACAAAGGATGGGATGAAAATGCTACTTATCTGTATTCCTTACCTATGTCTTCCAGTGGAATGATCTGCTGAATAGGGAAGGTCTCTGCATATTCACAAGGGTTTTTTGAAACTCCATGTTAGGCACAAATAAAACGCTGCTAAATTTTTTCTCCTTTTCTAGTTCTTGAGTCCCCAGTGCTTTTGTGCTGGGACAAGAGCAGACGTTAGTAGCTTAGGTACCTTGTATTGCCAACCTGGAAGTGCTGTGAGGTCCGCTGTTGGAAGCGCTTCTGAGCTGCATCTCCATCTAGAGAGAGAAGGTAAAAAAAAAAGGCCCATCTGGCATTCCCAGAGAGATTCAGTGTCTGGAGATGAGAAGGACCCAAAGTTAGTCTTTAAGATTATCCTTGAAAGATAAGATTATCTCTGCTTTTGTGTTACCCATAGTTTGCTCTCTCTGGTCTTGGCAGGCTCCTTTGGTGCAGGTCTGTCCTCTTGCAGGGAATAATGCTGAATGGTTCATGCACTGTTGGCGAGGTACGATGTACATGATCCTTTCTTCTCCTTGATATCTTTTCCATGGCTGACCAACTCATTGTAAACCCAATGGTTACAGCTCCCCATGACTTGCTGTGAGTGTGCTATTTGTAGAGCCTTTCATTACCCAAATGCAATCAGTCTGTTTCCAAATTATATGCTGGCTTTAAAGAGCATCCCCATCCAGTCAGAACATTGCTTTTGTTGTAAGTAGTACTGTACACACCTGATAGAGGAGGGAAATTAAGTTCTTTCCCTTCACTATAAAATAAAGATGACTTTAAAGATACATCAATTTATATGGCAGAACTGCGTAAAAACTATTCAAACTATTGCTTGGCTATGCAGTAGTTGTAATGTTGGTGCAGCCAGGGCTGTCTGAGACCACAGGTGTGTTCCTTCCTTTAGGCTTGAAATCAAGCAGCAAACATTGAAACTAAGTCAAGGCTGAGAAAAAATTTCCTGGAGTTACATATATTACTCTGCTGAGTCTGAGAAAAGGTACTATCTGTACATACAAACCTGGTCCTGATGGAATTTATTTTATAAAACCTTAATTTGTATCTGCAAACTGACTATGGTTTAGGCTGATATCATCTCCACAATGATATGTCTAAAGTACATTGGTATGTTATAGGGAGGCAGTGAGGGACCAGCATGAGCAAGCATTTTCATGCTGTTAAGGGCAATGACAGCTGAAAGAGCAGCAGCTTTCTGCCTGTGATGAAAACTCAGGATGTGCTGCCTACCGTAGCTCTCCAGAGCCACCTGTAGTGTTGGGACCTCTGTCTTCACAAAGTTTGCTTAATAGTGTGTAAGGAGAAGAAAATATTCCTAGTCCCAAAGGTATCTGCTATGGTTTTATGGGTTACATGATGTGCTGGTCATATTAAACCCTAAACTGACTTCAGCTGCCTAATGCCTTTTAGCAGTTCCAGTTGCTTCTTAAATGTTATGTATTCCACAGTCTGTTGGAAATGACACAGAAATCCCAGAGACTCAGGGTGGGGATGAAGTTAGCATCTGCTTCACTGAACATTTTCTAAAATTTGAATTTTAGAACATAAAGCTTAACAGCATGAAAAGTCGTCCTCTCTGAGCCCTCAGGAGGAAAATGGCCTGTCTAGGAAGCCTTTTGCTGGATAAATTCTGTTGTCAACTGGAGCTATTTCTCAGCTTCTCTAACTTATTTTCCACCAAATATTTGTCAAATTGCATAGAATAATTATCCAACCCTTGAGATGTTAACCTGTATTAACCACTGCAGGGACTGTAGCTGCTTAAAGACTAAGATGATCATTAAGACTACATCTTGGGCTAAGTTCACTCCTACTTGAAGCCCATTAATTTTTACAACAATGAATTTCAATGAAGTGGTAATTAGTTTTTCCTCACTGTATGGAAAAACATACGAAACCGTTGTAAATTTGATCTTTCTGAGTTCAAGGGGCTAGAAGACATCCATATGCATTAATAATACTGCAGTTGATTTAACAAAAGTATCATAGACTTAATGAAGCTTTCTAACAGTGCTGTTATTTTCATGTCCTAAGTCATGCATGTTTAATGCAAAAGCATAGATACCACAAGCTGGGAAAAAGAGGGCATGGTTGGATGCACTAGCTTCTCCTATAGTTATGCCAGCATTCTAATTCTGAATTGCAGCATTGTGCAGATAGATTGAGATAGATCAGTCTTTCCTTCTTGCATTTACACACTGCCAAAGTTAATCCTGGCCACCTCTTAAATGTTTGTGCCTTGAATAACAAGGGTGTGATTTCCAGGTGAAGCTGTAGGAAAGATCCATCAGAAAGAATTGTTCAGATTCTGTTTGCTCTCTTTATGATACCTATTGTCCTGCCATTGACAGTAACGGCATCTACAGCTACTGCATGGTATTGCAGAAATCCTCCTTTCTGCCCATAGGGAAGTCTTAGTTAGTTTTCACACTGTTGCCTTCTTGACCTGATATGCGCTGATATGGAAGAATGCAGATAAAATATAAGAGATTGTATATCTTAGCAAACAATGAGCTGATGGTTCCATTTAAAATGATTTCATTTATTTTGCTACAAAGAGTTTGCTTTCTATCAAAAAGCAAAGTTGCATAAATAAGGTGCTTCAACTAGTGTCTGCCCGTAGTTGTGGTGGTGGCAGGAGATCTACATCATCACAGAGCATATTCTGCCAGTGCCTCTTTTGTGTTTTCCTGGTTATCTTGGCCTCATACTGGGGTCAGAGGACGCACAGGTATTAATTCAACTTCCAGGAGATGTAATCTAAGTTTGTACCCAGATATTACTAATTTTTTTGGGGACTTTATATTTTGTGCAATTTTATATTTTTTGTTGATACATATGTGTGTACATGTCTCTATATACATGCATTGATACAGGCTATAATGTAAGACCATACCTTTTTGCCAGTACAGATGCGGTGTTTTTGATCTTTCTGTTCCAATCTCAATAGCTTTTCCTAACTATATGAAAATGTTGTGTTTATAAAAGGGACATTTCAGTGGTCTGAAAATTGTCTGATCACAAAGCCAACACTCTCATTTCCCTTGGAAATATTTTATTCTGTTCTTTAAACTGTTATTTACACACCCTAGTCTGTGAATGTTTATATATAATAGTAATACACTAAAACACTGAGAAATGAACTACAGTCTTGTGACACTTGCATGAAATAGTCGAGATTTTACAGTAGATTTATTTAAAACCATTTTTTTCCATGTTAAGTTTGTTACTAAATATTGCTTTCACTAGTTCTTTTTTTGTTTTGAATACCTACTAGCAACAGCTCCAGAAAAGCAAATTTATGTTCATAATGCAAAATATACCATGACCAATTACATTGCATTAGTGCCATACATTTAAAGTAAATCATCAGAATACAGATCAGAATTTGTTTATATGACCTCACATAGTTATTAATCCACAATTTTCATAAGATTATTTTATAGGTGTGCCAACTTCCTGTACTATAGCAGCATTTACTGGGGATTATTACACAAATTTATAATGAATAATATATAATAATTTAAAATTTTTTTTAGTTAAATGTTAGTATATAATAACTTTTTAACAAGGAAATGTTAAAAATAAGGGCTTAAATATAGCCCTTGTTGAAGTCTGTTAATAAATCTTCCTATTTAGAGTTATTTTGATGTAGGATCTAAATGCACAGTGAGTAGAGTAATATCTGATCAAAGCTTGAAATGAAGAGTTTAGAAATGGCAAATGGCACCATCAGATAGGAGAGCTGGACCAGATAAGGTCAAGGAAGAATATTACGGAATAGAAACTGTATAGAAAGCAAATGAAATATCACTGAAGGAAGATTTAATGTGGTAAGTGCTTTTGTGTGCTACCACACAAGAACTTTTTGCATGTCTTCTACAGTGAATTGAAGGAAGTGCTTTTCAGAATGAAGATGCTTTTGTTCCACTTAGCTGCACAAGCAGAGGTCAACAGGCAGAAAAACTGTATTTTGCAGCTTCCAAAGTTTTTGAAGTCTTTCTAGATTTTTTTGCCTACTTCTGCTGCAGTTTATCTGATGGGGTTTGGCTCAAATTCACTCAAACCTTTTGGACTTTTGAAACCAAAACATTATTTGGATTTATGTGACTGTGCTTTTATCCTTCTGTCTTTTGCTAGTGACTATTTTATGTATATATATATATATATATACATATATATACATGTGATCAAGAGTAGTACTGTGCTTGTACAGGGCTCAGAGAGGTGGCTGAATATCTGTCTTTGGAGACTTATTTTCTCTTGGCTAATTTATTTTCTCATTCTAAAACATATCTTACTGTTTCAAAAGAAAATGTACAAGCATAATTGGTTACGATTTCATAAACATGGTTGTGCATATATTTGCGGTAATGGAGATGGTATATTGTGAAAACAGGCTGAGAATGAAAGTGTGGGACCAAAACAAGGAGTGGACATGATCATGTAAATGATCCTGTTAATGGGAGAATTAATTTTCAGCATGCATTATATTAAGATTGAAAACATACCTTCAGATTTCTCTGCATACATGCAAACTTGTGTGCTTGCTTTGATGGCTTGCTTAAATTCTTAGCATTGTGTTCAGTATCTTTTAACATTATTCAAGTGATTCATTTTGGGATGACAAACAAGGTATTTTTAGCAATTGCTGAAATAACTGCAATGAGCAGAATGAACTGCAGACAATGATGCATAATGGAGCAAGAACTGAGCCTGACTTTCAGACCCGAGTGATTTTGATGATTTTATGTTGCTGACAGATAAGCTGTAAAATGAAACCTGTAGGAAAGGACTATCTTGGGAGCTCATGATAGTAGAACAACAGATATTCTAGAGTTTGAGAGCTTGCCTGCCTTTTTCTACTTATATCTTTTGCAGTTCACTTTTATCAGATTCTTTATTTGCACCTGTAGTCCTGCAGCTGGTTCGTCATGTGGTGGAAAGATCAGCTTATTTAGCTGTTTTGTTACTTTCTTGATTTTTATTATTAGTTTTTTCTGTCCTCCTGTTACAAGTATGTGTATCTGAAGGAAGAAATGGTAACTGGCCTACCTAGACCTTTAGTCACATAAGACAGCTCCTTCCCAAGAGACCCAGGAGCTGGGAAGAAAGCAAGGTAAGCAGAAGTTACTTTTGCAGCATACCTGAAATATGTGCCTTTTTAGTGCATACTAAAAATAGCAAACACATAACTCAAATCCTGAATAAGGAGTGTGGCTCTGAAACCCCTGGAGTTTCAGAGACTCCCTACAGGAGATCCTGTAGTGAATTCTTGCAGTGAGACATGTGGACTCAGAGGGTCCACTGCTGCCTGTTGTGATTCCCAGTGCTCATCCTGGCATGTATGGAAATGCCATTTATCAGCTGCAGATAAGTATCTCCAGTGGGATGTTACAGTAAAATCACCTTGAGCAAAGGATGGGTTGGAGCAAAATCTTTGTTTGGAATTCATGTTGTCCGTATGTCCCAGCTGTTCCTTGCTGCCCTTTACTCCCTGGCCCATGAATTTCCCTGCAGCTACTACCTTGACTTCAGCCTGTTGTTTGTGCAACCATCTCAGCTGCTCTCAGAAAGTTTTCTTAGTCAAAGACAGTGGTGAGTGCTTGGGTCTCACACTCAGCTCCAGTGATGATGTGGCTAGGTTATGGTCCTGGGGACTATGACTGAATGTCCACAATGGAGCATACTTGTCTTTGCTATGGAGAATCAGCCACTCACCAAGACATTCGGCCAAATCCTGCTCAAGCTCTGGTGAAACCCATTAATGTTGCTGATCCTTGTCAATCCAAGCCATGGTGATCTTTGGAAACCTTGATCTTATCAAAGGTGTGTAGTGCAGGAATGACATTTTGGGGAGACATACCAGCAGATCTGTCATCCCACCTGTTGAAAAAGCCCAGCACATTCTGTTCACCTACGTGTGGTCCCTTCAGTCCATGAACTCAAAACCCACTGGGACAATAAGCCAAAATGTATGTTCCTCTCCAGTACATCTCCAGTGACCTTAGTTCATCTGACTTCTTTTAATAGATGCTGCTGTCATTTTTGTACCTCAGTATTATTAATCCTGCTCATTAAGTAGTTCATTAGTTGCACTGATCCCTCGTTTAATACATGCTGCTAAAAAAAGATAATTGAATTTAACTTCACAAGCCACTTATAGACAGATAGAACTCCATGGTAATGTCTTGTTTTGCTTCTATTATTTTTCAATAATTTTTATAATTAGACTGCAAATATCTTCCATTGCCATGAGATTTAAAATATTGCTCTCACAAAGCAACATAGATTCAAATACTGCAAATAAATGTGTAGTGGAAACCAAAATGCTATAAAAATAGGATAGTTTGAATTTTTTGGGTTTGGTGTCTGTAGGCAGCTTAAGATGATAAACCATATACAATGCTTTTGGTGTTCCCTCCTGATTTTGCTGAGGCATACCGTTGTATTTAGTGCTGTTCAAAACTTGGAACATATATGAAGGGATTGTTAAACAGGACAAAATAAACAAAAAAAAAAAATCCCCAAAAGCTTTTCATTTGGGAAAGGTTTCTAATTTTCATCATAATAATGAGGTTTTCTCACTTTTAAAAATCTGTATGCAGTTTTTGATATTTATAATAAAAATAAAATCTAGATAGATTTTTACAGCCAACCATCAGTATAATGTATTACAGTGTATAATCTACAGCCATGGGAGTCAGAAGTTTAAGAAAAATCTCCACAGCAAAATAACAGGCTTTGGAAATGCAGTAAGCCTTTGCTCAGGAGACTTTCTATTGCTCAAACTATTTCCATTATAGACAGATATCAACAGGTATGCAGATTTCTGATGAGTTGCTGTGTTTAGAAGATTCTGATTAATGAATGGATATACTATGAATTGGTGAATAGTTTTTAATCTCTTGTCTTCTAAGTGGGGAGCCATCTTATTTGGGGGGTGAAGGCAGAGAGGAGGAGAGCTTTCTGCTTTGGCATTCTTTAGGGTACTACAGATTTGATTTTGTTATGTTGTTTCACTAAGAACTATTATTAAAGTCACTTAGAAACTGAATATTTGCAAATCATTTCAGCTTTAACAGCAGCTGGCTATTCAAATCCCTTATGAAGCTTCAGTAATCTCTTTTAGAACATTTAGCCTGTTATCATGTAAAATCATAGTGGAGCTTCACATAATAGAAGAAGAAATGGTTTATAATCCCTTCTATTGTGATGAGTACCAAACCCAACAGCCTAAGGCAGTCAAAATACAGATATGTGTTCAATTTGCTATCTTATATCAAATAGCAAAAGTAATTTGTGTTTTACATTGTAAAGGAGATGGATAAGAGCGTGGAAAGCCCCGTGAAGCTTTTGTTACTTAATACAAGTTTCAAAAAACTGCTCCACACTTGCTTTGCCCTTCCACAGTCTTCAAATAGCAGGCTTTTCCTCCTGGAATGGGATTTCATGTACGTGCAATATTCCAGGGAATGGAAACCACTTGTGATCCTGAAGTTGATAGTTGTTCTTCATCTGCATATAAAGGGAACTGATAATTTTTGCAGAAGAACTACAGTGCGGGGATTTCCCAGCTTTTCTGAATTTGAATCTGTCAATTCACTGTTCTGAAAAAAAAACCTCTTGAGAAAGACTTTTCCACTCATGCTACTTGTTTTTAGGAAAAACGACCTTGTGTCCTTTTGGAGAGCAGAGGCAGGGATGGGTCTTTGATTTATTTCCCATGAAGCAGATGGGTAAGGTATTTCCTATACAAGAAAGGTGAAGGTTTTTGAAATGAAAGAAGTGCAATAGGAAAACTGGTAAAAATATTTTTGATCAAGTATCTCCTGTGTGCCATTCACTCAAATGTTGTGGATAAGTTGGATGAGTCAATCCCTTGTGTCAAAGATGGTCTGTATAATGGGAAAGGAACTTTGTCACAGGAATGTTATCCTCAAAAGAAACGTCACTTTTTTCATGTAAGGAAATAATTCCAAAATTGGAAATGCATAATACACAAGGCAAACTAAAGGCACCACTGATTTACTACCTCCATACCATACTAGTAGTTATTTTGAAGAGCAATATTAATAAGTCAAGATTTACCAGAGGAAATAACAAGATTAGATTATGTTTTTATTTGCAATTGTGTGGTTCTTCAAGAAAGTAGTATTTGCAAAGGAATTAAATTCTGTCATTGAATGCAAATATCACATTTTATTTGTGGTGCTGGAAGTGTTATACTTCACTAGCAAAAAGTGCCACCTCTTCTCCCCTCTTTTGGTGTATGAGCAGCAAGTGATGATCCCCTGGGCAAGGAGCAGCAGGCAGGAGCCCAATGACTGTCTTTCTCCTGCCAGCTTGCTGGCAGCCACATCTACCATGCAGCACCTCAGCAGCTCTTGTATAAAGCAGAAGGGAGCAAGCTGGATGCCATATAACAGTGCAACTTGAATATGTGCGGGTTGCACTTAATTTTTTTTTTTTAATGTGCCATTTTGCCAAGTGATATCATTATGACCATAACATTAAATAAAAAAAAAGAGATGATGGAAATTGTGGGATGGAAGAATTAGAGTGAGAAAAGCCCATCTCTGCTTCTCTTTTGATGGACAGGCATTTTTAGTGGTGCTTGCATGGAGACAGATTCTCTCTGTGTCAGTCTGTTTCAGTCACTCCTTACAATAAATGTAGTATTTGTGCTTTTGCAAATGAAAATGGACATAATTCAAAGGGAGTTCTGGAGATCATTTTATTAGAAAGCTTGTGAATATAGTAATGAGGAATGAGAGGACATCTCTATTTATCTTATTCACTATTTTCTTTGATCATTAAATGCTTTGTAACTCCATCTCCAAATTTCTCAACTGGTGTAATAAAATTAATTGGTTGCCTGTGAAAAAAAGCAGTGTTCGTACATCAGGGATTTGACAGCTGTGATCACAAATGCAAAGTGAATGCAAAATAATTTTGCTTTTCATCACCAAGCATGCTCTGAAAGCGTAAGAGAGATAACGGATGTCAGAAATATCAGCAGTTACCTGACTGCTGTCAGGTTTCATTTTTCTAAATGTAACCGTCAGTTAGCAAGTTCTACAGTGACATATCCTGTATCTTCACCTCAGTTTTTTCCATTCCTGGCTGATTGCTGTTGTTGGGTAAAACCTGCGGCTTGCTGTCATACCATTTTCCTTTAGCCCACAGACCATTTCTATTTCAGAAGAGAGCAGGCAGCTCATGACATGGCATCCCTGTGGCTCTTCATTCTACAGTGGGTGTTTAGCAGTAAATATCTTTGCTTTTCCCCTGTGCGTTTCTGCACCTTCAATCCCTGCAAGTTTGACTTTTTGTACAGCTAAACAACAGTTGGGGCAGTGGATATATTACTCCTTAATGTAAAGCTTTCTTTCTCATCAGGCTGGAGCCTGTAAACTGTAAGTGTTTTGCCGTTGACTTGATTTGGTTAGCTCTTGGATTATTTTCAGTATGATTTTGTTAAATAGTAAAAGCTGTAGTATAACACATCTTAAATGTGCATTGCTGCTGGGAGAAGTAAGCCTGCTAATGTGTGTTTTCACACCCTTGGGTTGGTTTATCAAGGATGGAAAATACTGTTTGGTTGATGAGCCTGAGCAACATCTGAGTTTTGTGTTGAGACGGATTGCTAGAGGAAAAAGAAATGAAGGTCTGTGCTAAGCAGCATTATAAGACAACTGTTGGTGTCCTCCCCAGAGCTGAAATAGGGTGCATTATGTAAAATATCCAGCATGTCTGTGCAGAGAGGGTAACGCTTTCCTGATGGCAAGTTGCTTTGATAGGTGACCTACACTGCGGTGAATATGGTATCAACCTTCTTGGAACTGAAGTCACATTGCTTTTTAGATAGGCTAAGATCTATGGAAGCAGAGAGGAAAGGGGAAGAAAAGCTTTTACCAAACTTAATGCTTTTCACATGTTTTAAATATGAAACACAAGGCAGAAGATTGAGTGCTTGTTGAGGGGAAATTAATGGTAAGTGGTATGCCTGGGCTGGAAAATGGAGAAATTAAAAATTGCTGAGGTTATTTCCATGAAGTTAATGATGAAAGAGTATACTGATACTCTTAACAGACAACACTTGGAAAAACACATAGATGGTGCTGAATACCACGGCAAAAGGGATGTGGTTCACCTTGTACTTTCTTGGAGGAGGCCCTGCAGAAGAAGCTAGCAAGGGACAGGGGCCATTACAAGTGAGCTAGAGGCTAAAAAGGTAATGGACCAGATCATGATGGTATCTGTTTGCTTAAAGCACTTGAATCATACAAACAGTGATTTGGTAATGGTGAAAAATGTCCCAGTTACAGGACCTTCTCCCAGTAGGCTAAAAAGTGAGTTACATTGCTTGCGAAATGTTTTGTGCCACATTGTGAAATGCCCGGTGTTGCTTTTGAAAAGTTTGTCCTCCAGTGATAGCTTTTGCTATGAATCGCAGCCACTTTTACTGCTACACGGTGAGTTTTTCTATGTTGTGTGGTGGCAGCTGTGACAGCAGTCTCTGGGGTTGGGCAGTAGACGTGTGGAGGTGGCAGCTGCTGCATCTTCTCCTTGAGCATTGGCTCTGGATCACAGCTCTGTGTCTTCATTGACTATGACCTATACTGATGTCTGAGGAGTGGATGTGAAGAGCCCAGCAGAGCAATGTTACTTCCAACCCAGCCAGGGATGTGGGACCTTCAGCCTCCAAAATCTTTTCTGACTGCTTTTCACAGCATCTCCAGGGAAAATGTATGCAATTGCTGGTTTGCCATAGCAGTCAGATAATTTTTGGCAGTGCTGTGGAGGCACCCAGCCTACTTTTCTCCACCAAAACTTACTGAAGTCTCTAAGTTTGCTGCAGTTAAGCTCTCTCCTACTCTGCAGGAGGACTGAGATCCTCCACCACCCCAGTCTTGTCTTCATGGGCAGCAAAAGCAAATGTCAAACCTTCAAAATGGGTAAAAATTTGTCTTTTATCTTCGGGTTTTGAAGGTGCTCAAGCATTGGCTGAACTATAGATCACATTGTCAGTAATCCAACGTGCAGGTGACAGCACTTGGTGATCAGTGAGCCCAGGGAAACACTGACTATTGCCATTTTTCACTCCCACCCCTCTCCATGGAGCAAGGGTAAGATCCAGGCTGTTCTCAGGGCAGGCATGTGGCAGTGTGCTTTTTATCCTTCTGTGAACCGAGAGACAAAATCTGCCCTGTACCTTGTAATTAGTGCCTCTTGAGAAGGGAGGAATTGCTGCCAAGACATGGCTTTCAAAAATCTTATGGAAATAGGTGGGACAAACAATAAATGCTGTTAACTGAGACCAAAAGGAAGAATTTCATCAGGTCTCCAATGGGTTTGTCTCCATAGTAGTATTTCATGTTCACCTGTAGCTTCTCACGAACAGCTAAGTACCATGACAACTGCCTTCTTCTTTGTTGCCTGCCTCTGGGATGTGTTTGTGAGGCCCTGGTGCACACTTAGGGATTCACAACAAAGCTTGGGGGTCATTTAGCAGGGAGGGAATCACAGCTCATTCTGGCCAAGGGTGCAAAATACTACAAGCAAAGAGAAAGGGTCTTTAAATAAGGAGCTAAACAAAAAAAAAAAAAAAATAAGGGGAGTAAACTAGAGAAAAATGTTTGAGGATATTATGCTCTGAGTTATCAATGCCTTTCCCTCCAAACGATTCATAGGGATCTCATAAAGAATTTATTAAAATAGTACAGCCTTGGTCTTAAAATGCAATTTCCAGAGATTAACACCTAGGAAATTCTGTGCTGGATGGTTCTTAAGTTGAATAATAATGTTATGATTAGATCAAGACTACTTAACTGATCAGATACAATGTATTACTCTTTCTAGGAATGTGATGGAAATAGGTGACAGCTCTGCTGTGACAGAAAGAGTTAAAAACCCACTCACTGTAAGAAAGATGTCAGTAAACTATTTCTGAATCGTTGGGTTGTGATTGGCTTTTCTTTGCTTGTTTGTTTGTTTTGCTTTCTTTTGCTTTGAATTTTTCTTGTAAAAAACCTAACCCAGGCACACAAAAAAACCCCAACCTAACAACCAAACCAAAACAAAAACACCTCTTGTGTACTTCTGGCAGTGCCTCTTGTATTCTGGGAGTGGTTCCTCGTGTGCTTTATTAACAAATTAATTAGAGAGGAGAACTGTAAGACCCAGTGATGCAGCTTGTCATAATTATGCTGAGGAGCTTAAAATACGCAAACCTTCCCAAATTAATTGCACAGTTATTTCGTATGTGAGTAGCCAGAATTAATCATTAACCTAATCATACCCTTTCCAACATTATTTCTTTGTTAAAAATTAGTAATTGTAATTGGATAATGAGGTGCCAGTATGACTCATGAATTACGTATTACCCAAGCTAATAAGAAGAAAAAGGAGCTTACACAAGTAGCATTACAGATGCCATTACAAATGCCTCCACAGCCAACATTTCATTCTAATAAATTCTTAATTTATTTCAGGACGGCTTTTGAATTTCTAGAACAGTTACTGTATGCTATCATTTTCCCACTTGATGTTCTTGTTATCCAATTCTTGTGAGCTTAAGGGTAAGGCTCAAACCCTTGGACAAGGCCCAGCCTCTAGTTCTGGGTTTCTCAAGCCCTCCTCTGGCAGCCAAAGAGTATGCTCAATGGGTTCGTGTGAGATTCCTGGATTAGCAGATTAGCACCAAATCCTGAGTTTGTGAGAGGATGGGAACAATTTAATTACTCCAGAAAAAAAAAAATGCTCTAACCTCAGAAGCCTAGAAAATATTGTTGGAGGGATATTTGGAGAAAGGAGAGTAATTAATAAAGAAGTCTCCATAACATATTGATCAACATTGGAAATACATTTTATGTGCAAACAGGAACTGTACCATACTGCCTGAAATAAGAGCTTTCTTACCTCTCTCTTTGCTAAGAGGTTGCTGGATAACATACAACAAACCTACAGTGATACAGCACCATTTGAATACCTTTCTCCGTGCCCTATGATGAGAGCAAATAACTGGCTAGTTAGGTGGCAATTCTCCTCTTTACCAAAGAAGAGTGGAAGCTTTACATGTGAGCTGACCCTAAAGCCCTTCTATGATGCTTTTCCCCAGCTTTCCATGCTCAACAGGTTCGAGCACTTCAGAAGGTAGGGCATGGTGAAGCTGTGCCCAAAGGGGTAAGCGGCCCAGCCCGACTGTGGCATCATACCAATTAAAGGATAGCATGGGGAGCCGGGGGGGGGCTCTGGCTCCCCCCCAGCCCTCACCCCTGTGGTGGTGGTGGGCTCTCACCCTGAAACTGCACTGGGCAGGAGCGCCGAGAGAGCTCTAGCCTGCTCTTCTGCTGTTGGCAGTAACGCAGATCATCCACTCAGCAACGCTGCTTGAGCAGCTGATCCAAGGGTAGCAAGAGCTTCACATGGAGTTGGGACTTTGACTTTTGCCCCTTAAATCCCACCAAGTTGTCTCTGTGCCCTCTCCTGAGGAGGGGCCAATTAGAGGAGCCATCCATTCCTTCTGTCACTTGTCTTGGTAACAGATCTAGCTGCTCAAATGTCACGGGGCAAACATCCACCACAAAAGGCTCAGTATAGCTCCTCTTTCCATCCAGCTTTCCTCATACCAAATCTTCCCATGTACCAGCTAAGATCAGTGAAGTACAGGTCTATTGCTCCTGGCCTACACTGGGCCTAACCTGAAATCTGCTTGTGCACTGATGGCAGCTGCTGTGGTTCCTCCTTTCCTGCCTTGTGCTGCAGTGTCTGTTTCTCTGCATAGCTGCTCCTGCACCAGCCCTTACCGTGTCTCCTGTGCAGCCCTTCTGCTCTCATCACCTCTCTTGGCTTTGCCTCCCCTTGTAACACTTGGTTACAGTAACTGCACTCTTTGAAGGGGATAAGAAATTAATAAGCTAAGTGGATGATTATTTCCCTGCATCAAACTGCATATAGGTTAAATGGGTGGGCATGCTCTGCGAGGAAATTCCTTACATGTCTGATAATTGAAGGTGGATATAGAATCTTTTAATGTTTCTGAATGGCTTTGTATGATTCTTTTTCAATATTAATGCATTTTTATAAAAGAATAGCCAGAAGATTCCATAGGAAACAAAATTTCATAGGATATCAGAATAGAGGTTTAGGAGCAGGAATCTTATGGTGATCAGAACAAATCTGCTAAATGATAATCCCAGATTTCTATCATTCATGTGTACAAACTAGACACAGCTAATGTGTCCTGTGCTTTGTTACTTTATTGCTTAAAATGATGTGATATCAAAACAGATATAATTTAAGAATAACCTGTTACCTGCTAGCACTCCATCGGGGTTCTCCCTGGTAGAGAGGCTATCGATTCATTACTTCTGTGACAGGAAGTTTGTCAGCTTTCTCTTGGACTGTCAATTACCTTTGCATCATCTCCAGTCCCAAGTAGAAACAGAGTCTGTTAGTTAAATATTTCCCCACTTTTTAATTGAATATTTGTCCAGTGCCTGTGAGAAAACTGAACCTGCTGCGTGAAAACATGTTTTTCCTCACCCAGTGAGATAGTGGCTGTTTCTCAACAGGAGCCCTTTCAGTATTTGGAATCCTCCTGTTTTATATGTGTGTGGAAAATACCTGTATTTTTCACAAGCACATAAATGAGGTTGGTACATGCAGACCAATACCAAGATCAATCAATTCTGATGGAAGGAAACCAGATGAGAGGGGAGCCTGTGTCCTTTCTGATAGTGGTAGGCACAGTAGCGATATCCATATGGGACCTCTCACAGAATGGTATTACTCATTTTCAATTTGGTGATTGGATAAAAGCAAGTGTGAATGGTGAAGTCTGACATTGACTGAGTATCATTTCTACATTATCTGTGTCTTCAAGATACCTTGCAATTCTCTCCTGTACTACTGCATTGCAGTTCTCAGGAGCTTTGAGGGTTTCATTTTTGGTGGTTTTCTTTTGGATCAGGTCTCCTGGAGGAAAGAGGGAATTACAGTTCCAGGTATTTTTCCTCCCACATGATAAGCTGACTGCCAAATAAGCTGGTGCTCACTTAAAACCCCAAACCCTTCCTTATTTACTTCAACCCCATAAATAGTTGCTACTTTGATGTTGTGCAACTTGACTTTCCAGGTTTTTTCCTGTATTAGTAAGGTTATTGAATTATAACCACTGTTTGGCACACTTGTATTACCAGATAGCTTAATTTTGGATTAGTTTCAATAATTTTGCTGTTGTTACTTATTTTTCAGAAAATAACAGTGGGGGAAATTAGGAAGTTCAAAATAAACAAAACCCAAAAAATTAAGTCTCTAAAACTATGTTACAATCTTTCTCATTAAAGGTGTGTTTTCTAAATGTATTGTGGAAGATGTTTGCTTTTCTGTTTCCACGCTGTTATTTCATGGGCCAAGTTCTGACAGATAAAATCTTCAGAAATCCTCTCACTATTTATTGAAGTCCTGATTTGTGATTTGTATGGCTTTGTGAGGAGCACAAGAAGTAATGTATTATAGAATCATAGAATAGTTAGGGTTGGAAAGGACCTTAAGATCATCTAGTTCCAGACCCCATTATATAAATTCTGAGGCATGAAATGAAGGTAAACTAACTGAATTTGTATGTTAATCCTTTGGGCTGAGTGGACAGCATAACCTCCAAGCGCAACTGCTTTTAGTTATGAACATGCATATGGCAGGACTGTAGTTGAAGTTTCTGTGTAGTTTTGCTACCTGCCACCCCAGCATGAGAAGTCATGGCAGGGGCTGAAAGGCAGCATATGTCTGGATGGAGAGGCTGTGCTTTATGCACAGATTTCCACTCTTAACTGGAATATGAGTAGGATATTTTGGAGTGTTGGAGAAAAACTCCTTGACCTGAATTGCTTTTTTTGTTGTTGTTGCTTGTTTGGTTTTTTGGAGGTGGCCTGTGGGACTCAGGAGTACAGGTAGCTGGGAGTTCTGTCCAAGTACATTTCATGCAACATCAGGTTGAGGTTTCCAAGTGTTGAAGGGGAACATCCTCCAACATGAAAGTGGCAATTAAGTTTTTCAGGTAGGAAAAGGCTTGAGCTTTGTAAGACAGTGTTTTGAAAGGAAATTTTGTATTTTACACGTACTATTCCCCTTTCTAATCATAAGGGGTAATTGATTACATAGAGACAAAGACTTTGATAGCTTTGCTGATGACTGAAGCATTTGAAAAAGAGGGTCAAGATGTGAAAACCAAAGTATCTCCAGTCATTTGCCTGCAGTGGTCTTTGCAGAGAGTCATAACAAGTGCATGGCTCTGTGGACCCTCCCAGCATCAGTCTGGAAATAACTTTTGAAGTCCTTAGAAAACAGCACCAGAAAGATGGAGATGTTGATCAGTGTCAACACTACAGAGTTCTTCCAAGCTTTATGAAAACAGGCTGGCAGAGGGAAGGCAGAAACCCTCTCTCTGGCACAGGAGAGAGATGCCAGAGAGAGATAGGTGATGTGCATTGCCATTGAGAAGCTACATCTAGAGGTGATAGGAATGACCCACAGGTGAGAAAAGCTAGGAGGGGATCCTATGTATTACTACGCATCACAGATTTCACCAAATCAAGCTTTCTGTTGTTCAGAAGGGCAGCCTCAGTGAAATGCAGACAGATAGCTCGTCATTCACAGGGTACAAAGAGCTGGAAAGTTAACCTCCATTATGAAGCCAAGCTTATTTTTTGCCTAAGATGCACGCTTTTAAGCTTTTCAGGATCACTTGGAGCAAATAGGAGAACCCCATTTCAATGCAAACTCCGGGAGCTTCCCTTTAAGGTACAAAAGAGGAAATTTGTTAGATGGAAGATGTGCCAGGTGAGCAGTCTTACTCTCTGTAATGGACTGCGCTATCTCATGTGTAGGATTTATGATGGGTTTACTGCAAGAATGAAAGGGCCTTTGCTTGTGCAAGGTAAGTTTCGTAGCAAGACCTGGAGACCAACCCTGTACTCTTGTACCCCTAAATGAATTCCTGCATTGTCTCTCATATTTTAAGGGTTATCTGTTATGAAAAGAAATGCCCTGTTTCTGAACATTTCCAGACAGTTCAAGAGACAGCAAGCTTTTTTTTTCTTATCTTGCTGAAGATACATATTGGTGAGAAAATACAGAGCCAAATCTAGAAAAATTGTAGGAAACACTTAAAAGTGGACATAGGGAACGTAGGTTCCAAAAGTCTGAGGAATTTGCTTTAAAGAATGTCGTTTCTTATTGGGGTTTTCTACAGAAAGGCTAAAAGACCCAAAGTGTATAGAAATCCTTCAGATGAATTTGTGATGCAAAATTCAGTCCTGACACCTATGAAAAGGTGGATAATTTTTGAAAGCTCACCTACAGAGGTTGAGGTGGAGGAGGGGGAAAGGGTGATGATTTCTTTATGGAAGTGTGATCGGTATTTCATTTCTCAAATCTAATAAAAAGTGTCACAGTACATCCCTTTAATTAGAAATGAATGTTCATTTAATATTTACCTTTTGGGACAGCACACTGAAACTTCATCTGTGTGTAAGGTAAGTTTTTACACAAAGCAAATGATCTGCAATAGAAAGAACATTATCCTAAAAAAAACAATGAATCAAAATCCATGTTAATCTGCTACTGCTTTAGTATCTTCTAGTGCTGTTCATTTTTTCTTGAAATTGCCTGGAAAGTACATGGAAGATTTCCTGCTGTTGCTGAGGGTAAGGGCCAATTTTGTCCTCCATGGTTTAAAAAAAATGGGAGCTGATTTCGGAGATTTGACTCTCCATCCATACTTTTATGTGGTTTTTATGTGATTTTTTTAAGTTCTTTCATTCTCCTACTGAATATCTCAAGTCAGTGACTGACTTGCTTCTTCAGGTGTAAGTTCATGTTTTACACCTGTAATCTATGTGTATCCCATTTTTCGTGGGTTATTTTGGTATCTTTTTGTTAGCCAAGTGAGATGCCAGTTAGCTGGCATCAGCTGCTGCTTCTGTAAGTGCTGGCTATTAGAGTGGGGCCATGTTTTGTGGCATTAATTTTATTGGAGTCCAGATCACGGGTTGGTGCCTAAGATTGACACAGGTCAAAAATCCTGATAAGCTCTGATGATTGCAGTATTTTGTATTCATCTCAAGAGGAGCTGTTTCAAAGGGTAATTTGTGATTTATCCAAGATGTGAACATGGCATCAGCAACGTGTGACTCCACATATGTATGCTGCAAGAAAACAGTGTGCCAAGTGTTATTCTTGCAGTAGCCGACCTACAAGGTGTTGTTTTGGCAGACTCCTTTGTGAGGGCTTCTGGTGAAATTTGCAGTGGTTTGTGTTTGTGTGTTGACCTGAAAATAATATCCTTGACTTTATCTTGATCTCTCTCCTCCTCTCTCTTTGTCCGACTCTGTGTTGGAATAGTGGTGGGTCATAAATAAGACGGTAAGTGTCACTAAAATTGTTCCTGTTCCTTGGAATGGTATTTTCTCCATATCACTTCTGTTTGCTGACTTTTTTTTTCCCATCCTGATAGGCCTGGCTGGAATCATAGAGCAGGTTTTGATCTAGCTTTGCAGTATTTTCAATGCAATTACAGGTTTTTTATTTTTTTTCACCAGTCCTAGACCGAAATTATTATTTCCTTTGCACCTCAGTAAGAGCTATTTTGATACCTCCTAAGTTTTTTGCATAGGGGTTTCTTTGCTGGTAAAAAGAACAAACACAATTACATTGTAGCCAGCATGCTTTCCATATTACAGCGATACTCCAACATCAGTTGAATGCTATAGCATAATTGTAGACATGATAGGGGATATCATTCAGTTTCAACCTCCCTGTACAGTCACCTGAGAGGTAGAGATGGCTAAAAAAGATGCTGTAAGTCACCTCCTGGAGAAGCCTACCTGTCCTAAAACACGTTAGTATAACTTGAAACCAGCACAATGTAGCTCAGACTTCTTACATCCTAGCTCTGTGTTCAGCCTCTCTGATAGTGGAGATGAGCAACAACTGAATGCACCATTGCAAGCGGTCTCTGAGTGTCTCCTGTGGCTCTGTCTGTGAGTTAATCTCCCTTAAGTTTAATTTTGAAAAATTCAGAATATCAGACTATGACTGTATCATTACTCTTCTTGTTCCCTGTGAATTTTGGTGCCAGTCTACAGTCCTGGATATATTTTCATTGAGTGTATTGCAGGTTTTACCCAGTAATGTGGTAGCTTCTATCAAATCTCTCTACATTTACATATTGTGAGTTTGAAAAGATGTCTGTCTGCTAGCAGGAAGATTTTGCGTGATTTTAATTTAGTTGGAAACAGCTTTCCAAGCAACAATTCCTTACAGAGTGATTAAGGATGATCTTCTGGACTGAATATAAGTCTTTTAAGCTCTTCTCCTGACTTCCTTCTTATTGCTTCCTTTGACAAACCCCATCTTTTCTGTGTTGCTTGATTTTGATAAAGATGAGATAATCTGTTCATATTTGTACGGTACTCTAGTGACTTTAATTTTCATGCTTTCTAGCTTCAGTAAAATGCATGTTTATATTAATAGTGTTAAACTAAATTTGTCTTATTAAGCCCAGCTTTTCACTTGTTTTCCAAACTCCAGCTTTAGCTAATTGCAGATGGAGGACAACAGTTGCTTCGGAAATTGTATTTTTACTCTTTTTAATACCATTTTCTTCATGGTTTCTGGAAGAAATCCTTCCACTTTTATTTTTTTTGTTTGTCTGTTGTTTTGGTTTGGGTGGTTTTGACTTGAACTTTCACCTGGGCATGTGCACGGGCAAGTACTTAATAGCCAGAATATAATGTGAACAATATTTCTGTATTACAAGTGACGAGTACAAAAATACAATTAAGTTGCAAGACCAGAGACCTCAGAAGTTTAAGAACACCTATTTGTGGTACCTTTGGCCACTTGCTTCTGATTTAGTGTTTTAATTACATTTTTATATGCTCTGTTATTTGTTCAGACCTCTGGAACAAGGCAGGATACACAGGAGAGAAGCCTTGTGTAGTGTAAGCGTAGTACCGTGATGTGTGTTCACCAAGGAATAAATGATGCATGTACATTTTTTCCTTAAAGTAGCCCTCAGGTTTTGCAGTACTGTGTTTCTTAAAGTAGGTTTTCTCTCACTACCCAAGTTTCATAGAAAATCAAACCAGAAATGCCATCAAATGAGTTTCATGAGCAGGTTATCCATCAGATTTAGTTTTATAATGGTAGTAACTGACATACGGTGTTATCCAAGTAGCAGAAAGATAAGAAACGTATACAGGGGCTTGCTGAGAGCAAAAAGAGGAGGGACTTGGGAACTTTTTGAGTGTAGGCTGTAGCACATGCAGATAATCCCATTTTACATGGAACAGCCACTTTTGGTCCAGTCCACAAATCTTAACACAGCTGTTTCCATCATAAGCAATCATTTTTTTCTTCCAGGCAGTGCAGATGAAATTGTTCTTATATCTTTAGATGTCAAACTTCTAAGCCTGTACAAGAGTGATTTTTTTCAAAGCGTAGTAATTACTACTGTAATTTGGGCAGGCTTTTAGAGAGACAAGTATGACAGAGAGGAAGCCTGCCTCCTGAAGATGGCATGTCCTTGTGAGCATGCCAGAGCATTGAAGCATGAAATGCTTTGGTGTTGAGCACTGAAGATGTCAAGTTTGAGCATACCAAAGCACTTTAAGTAATTCATCTCTAGATGAGATTAGAAATTTTTTTGTTAATGATGGGAGTACCATTGGCTAAAACCTTCCTAAAAAGATGAAACTGACCTGGCTTGAAGGAAAATGCAGCAATTTTGACACAGGGAAAAACTGCAAAATCCACAGCTCATGTTTTTGATCTTGGCATATTCACTCTGCCTACCCAAAATACTTAGAGAGGCAGTGCCATTGTCTTAGTATAAAATTAATTCACCCAAATTTCTCCTGGCAAGGTGACAAGCTGTGTTACAAAGGCTCTGTTACTTCTTGTGTTGATGTAGGTGGCGCAGTGATTGTTACTTAATTCGCTGGCTGCCTCTTTCAAAAGTACTGTATTGGTAGTGACAATGATAGCTCTGGAGAAGAGATTGCATGGGAAAGAAATGGGACAAGTGCCTTTCTGGGAGATTGTTTTAATTCAATGTCCATGAAAGTCAAAGGTGAAGTTTCGTGTTGACTTTTAGAAGTTCTGGACCCCAGTCACTGTAGTCACAATTGAGAGACAGATTACTGCAAAACCTCTGCTGTTAAGAGATGGCATTGAGATTGTGGAGGAGATAATAAAAATGTTTCTTGCAGTTAGAGAGAGGGAGAGAGAATTGAGTCTCCTGCCAAAGTCAGTGTCTTTATGGGGTGGGAATTGTTTCTGCATTTGGACTTTGCCCAGCTCTTGGGAAGTGGGATATTTACACATGGCTGAACACGTAAGAGCAGCCCTGTGTTGCTACATTCCCCTTGTGCCATGTCATCTGAGAAGTAATTTTGCCATCTGCAAAGTTTGGAAAGGCATTTTTTAATGCTCATAGCATTTTTTTCCAGTGACGCTATTTTACTCATGCTGTGGTGATAAGGCATGATGGTTGCGCTCTCCAAAGCTAACTCTGATGCTTTAGCAGAGGCACAGTCTCACCCCCTTCCTGCCTGTTTTAGATTCAGCAGCCTACCCAAAAGGTGCTTGTTGGTGTCTAGCTGTAATAAAGTGTTTTCCAGTATCAGCCCTTTTCATTCTTCGTGTTCCAGTGGACATAAAAAAGAGGTTGCAAAAGCAGTCTGGTCCAAGATGCTCTAGGTCTCGTGTTTTTTGTGGTCTGCTCTTGAAAGGCACAAGATTTTCAGAGCTCTGTTTGCACATGTGCAGCAAGCAGTAACATGTACAGAAAATAGTGGTTTTCCAAAAGTGGTGCAAAATTGTGCCTTTAAAGTATGTGGGTTTTGGGTTTTTTTTTAATATTTTTAAAGTACCTGTCCTTATTTTGTTCTCAGTTGCTACTTCTTTGAAATGCTTATGACCATACATTAATGGCTCATGAAGATAACAAAAGGGATTACCTGTGAAAAAAGTGGGTATTGTAAGTATTAATAATTATGCTGTCATCACAGCCTTTTCACACTCGAGCAAATGTTAGGGGTAGGTATATGTGCAAAGCTAGTTAATTTTCCAGTCATGTTCTGCATTGGCTATTATTATTTCCGTTACAGCACGCATCTCAGCCATGATCTCTGATTCTTCTATTACTGTGGTCCACAATCATAGAATCATAGAATCATAGAATAGTTAGGGTTGGAAAGGACCTTAAGATCATCTAGTTCCAACTCCCCTGCCATGG
>JAOEHY010012540.1:0-39508 GCA_025447955.1 Psilopsiagon aurifrons
TAGTGGTAGCAGTAGTGGTTTGTGTTATACCTTAGTTACTAAACTGTTTTTATCTCAACCTGTGGGAGTTGCATTCTGATTCTCCATGGTAGCAAACTCCGTGGCTGATTTATGGCCTAAACCATGACATGGACGAACAAACTGCTGAGACAAGAAAAAGAGGGAGGTAATCAGAGGGGGAGAAAGAACAGGCATGAGAGCCTTGAGATACAAGACTTCACGTCAGAAGGATTGAAGCACACCGGCCATTAAGTGCCTACCTCCCTCCGGATAATCCTATCTTGCGTGGCCCACTCTGCACCACCAGGTGTCCCCACTTGAACTTGGCTGAGCAGTTGGTTTCTTGCTTCAGAGGCGCACGGCGTTTCGAAGTCTAATTTCCAAGGGTGCTAGATGCCGAAGGGAAAGGAAACAAAACTAAACAAAACCCAAACTAAACAAAACATCTAAAAGTCTGGGTGTATGAAGCTGGAGAGTCTGAACAGCTCCAGGTTCAAAAGCTGGATTAGAATCTACATCTCAAGTCCTGGGTATATTTGAATGCAGTGTCATGGTTCAGTCTTAAAAACACAAGAGGCAATACCCTAGTACGAGAGTGACACTGAAATGACATGCTTTTCAGAGTTCATCTGTCTCCCACCCTGGAGGAACGTTTTGTGGAAGTCTCCATGGTCAGACAGGAACGTGAAGCACTGCAGTACAGCCCTGTGAAATATTACCAGTATCTGTACAGTGCATCTGTTCCTTGCTTTCAGATGCCTTATCCTGAGGAAGAGAGGAGGAAATATTGATGTATTAATTTGTTTATATATTTTGTCCCTCAGACACCACAAGATCATTATACAAAATCATAGAATCACAGACTGGTGAGGTTTGGAAAGGACCATAAAGGTCATTTAGTACCACCCCCCTGCCATAGGCAGGGACACCTCACACTAGGTCATGTTGCCCAAGGCTCTGTACAACCTGGCCTTGAGCACTGCCAGGGGTGGAGTGTTTAACACTTCTTTGGGCAACCTGTGCCAGTGCCTCACCACCCTCACAATGAAGAACTTCTTCCTTGTATTTAACCCGCAATAATCAATATAGGCACCTTCTCCCTCAATGATAAATTTAAATTGTTAATTGTTACCACACGGACTTGTGGGTGTCAAAGTCA
The DNA here is from genome assembly GCA_025447955.1 of Psilopsiagon aurifrons. Classification (NCBI taxonomy): domain Eukaryota; kingdom Metazoa; phylum Chordata; class Aves; order Psittaciformes; family Psittacidae; genus Psilopsiagon; species Psilopsiagon aurifrons. The sequence goes on from JAOEHY010012540.1 coordinate 1,160, forward strand.
GAGGCCCTTTTAGGTAGACCTGATTATACCTTTACCTTCTAAACTCACAAAATCCAAGCTTTATTAGAGCAAAACTGGGGAAAAAATTAAACAAGCAGGAATTGCAATACATGGTCTTATTAAGGCTGAAACACAAATTCATATAAAAAAATCTAGAGTAGTTTGCGTATGAAGTGCTTAAAACAGCTATTTCAGAGCTATTTTTTATGTATATCAAAGCAAACTTAGAGACACTAAATACTCTCCTCAACTCCAAAACCTGCAGTTTGCAGAATGTGGAGGCCAAATCTGTTTCAGATACAAACAAAACACCAAGACCTGAGCAGAATGAAAAGCCTTGCCAGAAGCTGTAACAAATGCCTCACACGTAGCACACAGTCAGCTGCCAGCAGTAAGACAGGGTAATCCTGAAAGTCTTGCAACTGGTAAATAACAGGAACTTAGGGAACAGGTCCAAGTTCTGACATGGTAAACAGCTAAGTGGGTATCTGGCTCTAAACAGCAACGAAGATCATTACTACAAATAAAAGCTTTGTTGTCAGCCTTTGTTTAAAGTTACAAAACCTAAAGGGCACTACCTGTAGCAATAGTTGCTATGCAGACAGTCCCCCAAAAAACCTAAACCCATGATCTCACCCTTCCAGATAGGAACCTCATAAACAAAGAGCAAGAATTGTATGATACAGTTACTGCATACCAAAAATCTTTAGCATACTTTATTCATATTAATTTGATTGATTTTCCAATTTTTGTTTCTTACTCATGCTTTCTGGAACAGGATGGACCCAGAATCAATTGTTTAATGTTTAGATGTCAGGTGGATTCTCTCCCAACTCGATCACTCTACTTTTGCATGCTTATCAAAAGCTGGATGCAGGCAACCCTGGGACAAGTTCTCACAAATCTCTTGGATAAACAATATTTAACTCTGGAGAGAATGATGTCCCCTCATAAGAGAGGGTTTCCCCATCCCTTTTGGTTTGTCATTAACATCGGCCTCTGAGATTTGATGTCAATGAATCCAAAATTAGCTTTCTCCTTTACCCACTAAACCTATCTGAAAGAAAGATGAGTTTAATGAGGAAATGCCTTCAAAACATACTTCATTTTACATTCACATCTCATCTTGTTTTAATATCTCACTCGTGGAGCAGGTGCTTGAACAGCTTTCTCACACAGGCAGCCTTCTTACAATGGCTGCAACACGTCCAGCGCCTGGATGCACCATGCACCTGGCAGCAATCTATGCCTGTGTAAGTCAGCATCTGCAGTACCTATTTGATGGCCCCTAACTGTGGGAACTCAGCAGGAGTCCACACATGCAATTCAGATGCATGATGAAGAAGGGATCCAGGAAAAAGGTGATCCTGCCCCTTTACTCTGACCTTGCAAAACCTCACTTGGAGTATTGTATACAGTTCTGGTGTCCTCAACATAAAAGGGACATGAAACTGTTGGAACAGGTCCAGAGGAGGGCCACAAGGATGAGATGCTGGAGCACTGCCTGTATGAACATAGGTGGAGAAAGTTGGGGCTGTTCCACCTGGAGAAGAGAAGGCTGCTTGGAGACCTCATAGCAGCCTTCCAGTATTTGAAGGGGGGTTACAGGGATGCTGGAGAGGGACTCTTCATCAGGGACTGTAGTGAGAGGACAAGGGATAACGGGTTCAAACTTCAACAGGGGAAGTTCAGGTTAAATATGAGAAAGAAGTTGTTGACTGTAAGGGTCATGAGGCACTGGAATGGGTTGCCCAGAGAAGTGGTAAATGCTCCATCCCTGTCAGTGTTCAAGGCCAGGTTGGATGGAGTATTGGGTGACATGGTTTAGTGGGAGGTGTCCCTGCCCATGGCAGGGGGTTGGAAGTAGATGATCTTAAGGTCCTTTCCAGCCCTAAATATTCTGTGATTCTATGATTCTGTGGAAAAAGGGGGACAGTGCAATTCAGTGAGTGAGAATCAGTCATAGGTTTCTAGGTAAAAATCTTTCCTCATATTTCTGCTAAATACAAACTGTAGTATGCCTACCTGGCTTTGGGTACTCCCGCTCTGAGCTCCAGAACTGGCTGAACTGTTGTACCTCTGGTGGGACACCAAATGATATACAATCTCATTAAGAATGTCTCTGCAGGGAGGAATGAAGGGACCCTTTGAAAATGCCTTTACATCCTGCTAAACTTTGATACATCTCCAGAAGAACCGACAAGAAGGATCCTGGAGGTACAAAGGAAGCATTCTAGTAGTTGTAAACACCTGGAGGTACAAAGGAAGCATTCTTGTAGTTGTAAACACAGGTGTGCATGGGTAGTAGCACTGAAAAGATGTTGAGCTGTTTTCACAGACCTGATCCTGTGAGGTAGCATCCATTTCGGTCTGCTGACTCTGGAATTTTAGTCTCAGTGTACTGACTGAGGGTGATGATCACTTGAGATTTCTCTTTCAAAATCATTCTTACTAGAAGCAGCACTGTACTTGCACCCCTGTGTACATGTGATAGTCAGTCAAAACTTCCAAGAGGACTTCCTGAAATTCCAGATATTTTTATCAGATAAATTTTCCACCTGTTTTGATTTTATTTGGTTTACATTAATTTATGAAAGATGTATCATCTAATAACTTTTTGATCTATACTAAAGCATGACTTGGCATATAATTCTGGAAGGAAGAAAGGTAAGTACTGTGACAGGAAGAAATCATGCCAGGCCTACACCACAACTGCAGGGCATTAGTGGTTTTGGTGGGGGGTTTGGTTTTCCTTTCTTGTTTCCTTTTTCCGTTTCCTGTTCTACCTCTCTGACAGACAGAGCTTGAAGGTTTTGACTTACTAACAACCTGCATGCAGAAATAGAATATCCTTCTGGCTGTGAGCCCTGACAGCTGCAGTTTGTTCCATGTGGGGTTTCCTCTTCTTTCCCTTCGTCAGAGGACACTTCTGTGGAGCAGCAAACACTCAGAAGTTTCTTGCTTATGCCTTTTCTTCTGTTCACAGCTGTCCTGCTGTGGGAAGTTCTCTGAATAAGAAACCACTCATCACAGTTAACATGTTAAGACTCACACTGTGAAAAATTAGGATTGCCTGTGGGTAGAATTGTCACTTTTAAATGGAAGAAATGCCTGCTTCAAGAGCAACTGATGACATGGTCTCCATTGTTAGCATGCACTGACCAACTATCAGATCTATTGTTTCACTTCCACAAAGCAAGCATGGTGTCAGGTTTGTGGTTACCTATCCTGAAAGGATGTCTGTGTGGATACCCATGAGAATGGGAAGGTCTCACTTATTTCCTTCCTACTGATAGATGGGTTTGTGGAAAAGCTGCAAGCTTGACTTCATGAGATTTTCTGTTTCCCTTCTTTTTCCTGCTTTGATCCATTTTTAATCTGAATAGGAATACTCATTAGTATTTGCTAATTCTTTAAAGAGTCCTGTGAGACAGCTTTATATTAATGTGCCTTTGTGTTTGTTGTTGTCTAACCGGGTGTGCCCTATGTTATGATTGGATGGAACATCTCCGGGTCCTTTTTATTGTTTTAAACAGACGTTATTGAGAAGGATGAACAAACAGATTAATGTTTCACTCACTACGGTTTATTAAGGTAATTAGAAATAAAACATAGCAATGGCTATATCACAGGCATATAACGTTAAACAGAAGTTTAATTATATCACCTCTTTCCCCTTTGAATACATCACAGAACCTCAGCTCCAAGCCCCACCACAGCCCTCCCTCCCTGCACCCAACAGCAAGCACCCACCCTCCCAGGAAAACATCACCCAGAGCCAGCATCTGAAGGAAAGAAGCTCCACTCAGTGTTCTTCCCTAGGCAAAGGCAGGAGTGAGGCCGGCTCATCTTAGAGCCTTTGTTTTGCACAGTACACTTGTAGGGAAGACTGTACAGGAGAGCTCTCCCCCAGGCCATGAAAAGACATGAAGAGAGAGAAAGTGTACAGGTGTCTTGCAGCTCTTGTAGGACAAGCTCCAGAGTCTTAATCAGCTTTTATTACATTAAAATATCAAGAATGAAGTAACAACAAACCATCAGCAAACTTACTCTGCTGTCCAGTGGAATGAGTCTTGGGATTCACCTGGGAAACAAATAAGGTGCTACAGTCCCCACTCTGCTCTATTGCTCACACATTAGGAAATATTATAAACCACAGTTTTCCACAAGCACTTGACAGCTATCACTGGAAAATACAGCAAATTCAATGCAATTACTTAAGGCCTAGCAATTTTCTCCTGCAGACACGTTTTGAGCTCAGCCTGAGCTTCCATGCCCATCTTCACAAGCTGTGAAAGCTTTCTACAGCATATAGCAAGTGCCCATTGTTTTCATTAACTCTGAGGCATATTACAGAACTCTTACATACCCCAGCACCATAGCACAGCAGCTCTTGGGTGGGGGATGTTAGGAAGTATTCTCAAGCTCACAGAAATGGAAATGTGGTAGATTGGGTTGAGAATTAAAAGATGACTATATGGGAATGTTACAATATCCTATATGAGGTAATGTCCCTTTTTTCCTGTTTTCCAACAGATATCAGCCTGTGATTCTCATTTTGTTAGCATTGGTAATGCACAACTTATATCATTTTGCTTCCTAAAACTGTTGTTATATGTGCACACATGCACACACATCTTCTGCAGGTGTCTTTGGTTGAGATCCAAACCAGTTAACAGCATTTCAACAGCTAGGGGTTCCAGGCAATGTGCTACTTACAGTTTCCTATAGGCAAATGTCAAATCTGAAAGTCTGTTGTGAATAGTTATAGAGATTTTTCTGCACCAATAGCCTCTGTTACTGACTAGTGCTTGTGATGAATGAATTAGCCATCCGTTTTCTGTCAGCACTGTAGGAAGAACATGAGATCCTGTGTGAAAGAGGAATTAAGAATAGAAAGCAACTTGCATCTAACAGCAAGAAACTGGAGGGGAGTGTTAACTACTCAAGTGCTGATAAGAAAGATATTTATCAACTGTCAGTACCATTTCTTCAGTTTTTCTAGGCTCTCTGTTGGTGCCAGAAAATTAAAGTAGCTTTATATATACTTACAGCTTTAGATATACTTCTAGTTCTGCAGGGATCTGTCATGTAGAAGCAAGTTATGAAGCGAAACTTATTCCCCTCTTCCTCTGCATGATCTGACAAAGAAAGCAGGAGAAGCAGGTAGCTAGAAATGGCTCTGATTCACGGGAGAAGGGGAGAGAGAGACTGCATCCCTCCGCATAGCCTTAGCTCTGATGGGAATCACCTCCAGCTTCCTCTGCATCAGCATAATTAAAAAGTAAAAGAAATCCACATGAACTACAGCATTGCTAGGGCAGCACAAGCAGTCCAGTACTGGGGGATAGCAGCACTGTGGGGACACCAAATGTGGTGGTGAGGGTAAGATCCAGAACCATGAATGTAAATCACATGCTACATGAAATCACAAGCTTAATTTTTTCTTGCTGTTCTTGCTTGGTCTTTTCACTTTGGATCTCTCCCTGTGCCAAAGCTGCCCCATTTATGGAATAGTCAGCCATGCAAGAGCTGCCAGATGTACCAAACAGTAGTCCTGGCTTTGTGTGCCATCTGCCATCAAGGAGGGATGTAGCGAGCTTCTTCCTCTGCTTCCTCCTGACAATATGGTCCCATCCTTGTCTCCAGCTGATGTTCAATATATCACTGCATCTTCCCTCTGAGATATATCACCCTGCACTGGAAGCTGTCTTCACAACCCTCATGACTCAAATCCCCTTGCATCCATTTTTATCAGCCTCCTTTTCCCTCTTCCTTGGCCATGCTGCTGGCAGCAAAGGCTGTACAGATTGGTGGCTGCAGTGTGATTTAATTATTTTGTCCCTGTCATTTTCTATGTAATGAGAAGCTGTGAGCCAGCTCTGGATCCAAGACTTGCCTGGCAGCCTTTGTACATCTGCAGATATAGCTGATAGGAACTAAGTGTATTTGAGAGAATTTCAAGATGGCTCCTGAGAGACTGATATCCCCTAAAGGTGATGCTAATACTCATTATTAGTTTCTAAAACTGGCTACAATTAATATGGTCACAAATTAATTTCCAGTGTGACTAGGCAGTAGATTTTCAAAAAATGGAGCAAGTCTTATACTTAATAGCAGTTACAGATCTAAAACTAAAGCCACGTAGGAAGATAAGAAGTGGATAATGGCTCGAGTTGCTTCTTACAGATACTTCATTGTTCCCCTCACCATAATTCTACAATCAATTTCTTTGCACTCAATCTCCTGTGAGGTGAGAAAGCAGCAGGCAGAACAAATGTATTACCTGAAGTTACCCAGCTCCACTGAACTGCCATGCTCAGACCAGTCTCAAGGGCTCATGGGCTCCAGCGGGCACAAATGGGGAAAGGCCAAACATTGTCCCTTCTGTGCTGTCTGCCCAGCCAGTTGACTGGGTGGAAAGTGCTTTTGGAGAATAGGTAAGAGTCACCCTTCCACTGAGGGTTTAAATCCTGCACCACCTCAGTGGTACAGTTTAGGGGTGCCTCTACCTACTTCTCAAAAGAAAAGATATATTTTTCAGGCCTTCCCTCTTAAATCAGACTATAATGCTCACAAAGGTGGTGAAAAGAGTTTGCAAAGTCACCAGGAGCACCAGACATGCCGCTCATCAGAAGATTTTGAAGAGATATAAGGGAAACCCTGGCTGGATTGCTGCCAACTAAACTGCTTGAGGGATGAGGCTGATGGGCTGTGGTGACAGCACTGCTGAAAGGGAATATAATCAGGCATTAAATTCTGTGCAATGCAGCTTCAAGCATCTGAAGTTATTTGCTTCTTTTCTACAGGATTCATGATTGAGGCTCTTGCAGACAACGAGTGGTTTGACTCTAAAGAAGATAATATATTGCTTCTTATGTTTTTTTCTAATAAAAAATTGAAGTCCTTAATGTAAAAAAAAAAATTTTCTTAAAATTGTTCATTGTGAAAAGCAACATTCTCCATCCTTCCCCTCTTACCAACAGACCAAAATCTATTATTTATGAACAGTCTTCATGAAACAGACATATGCCATTAACGATCAACAGGAAGACAATCTTTTCGTATAGGTAAAGTACTGTGCAGTACAGCAGATCATGGCAGGGATTTGTTATAAGAGTGCTTAGGATGACTAACCACGTCTCCAAACACCACTAGAATCTCAGCAGCAGTCAGTCAACAATCCACCTATCAGGAACCCGTGAGGACAGGTTCAGCCCGTTCTGTGCAGAGGAAACTGTTCTTTGTTTAACCTACACTAGTCATTCAGGGAAAAATAATCCTCATAATCCATAGTATAGTTGAACAAGAAAAAATCCATTTGATACAATTTTTTGATCTTCTCAATTTGTTCTGAGTTCAATTGTCTGAGGTACTCCAAGGTGATATCACCATTAGTTCGTTTCTCTGAGCCATACCTCTTCAAGTTGGGGAAGTGCAGGCTCTTTGGTGCTCCAATGACCTTCAGAACATGCTCAGAATCTAACCTAAGAGTTTCATACTTGCCCAGAATATCATAGTGAATGTTGCAAGGATCACAGAGCAGAAACATCGGTTTCCAGTGAATATCAAGACTATTTGGTGGTTTTGCTACAATGAAATTGACAAACTCCTGGAAACTCACTTTTGCAGATGAATTTTTGTCTTTCCGGAACATTGCCCTAATCTCATTAGCCACAGTGACACTGTAGAATGGCTCAGAGTGCAGAAGTTTGTCTCTGTAAGCTGAAACCAGCCGTTCCAGGGGATGTCTGGTGAACATCACTTTGGTGTAGTTGTTCAGAAATTCTTTTTGTACGGCAGGAGGGTACGCCACCAGCTTCTTGATCAGTGAGGTCTGGTGGATGTGGTCATGCTCAATTTCAGAAGCTTCAGCATTCAAGTTTGCTTGGAGAAGAAAAATAGTTCTCTTCCAGTTGGAGCAGCCTACCTTGGGCACCTCACAGTAGATAAATTTATGTTTGTGCTCCACAAAGAGCTGGCTTGCGACATGAGAATCTGATTTACTTCTTAACTTGAGGAGGCCATTCTTCAGGCAGAGAGAAGCCAGTGTGCTTTTGCGATCATTCTGAATTGCCAGCCAGTTTTCAGTGGGATCAGGAAAAACACCTGCAACCAAGAAAGAGCTTTAAACCATTAGTGTGATATAGACTTACTGAGTCTCTTTCTTTGTGACAATCATATCACTCAATCTATCGTCCTGCATATAAAAACTAATGAAGATGCTAAAATCAATTTTTTGTTTTCTGTCACCATACTCCACTATGGCAAACACACAATAAACTGTCCTGCTTGGTGAAAAGTCTGTTATAAATTAAAATTTTCAACATGTTAGCAGATTACTTTAGTCAAGATCGATGCTCTGATGCTTCTAATGTCAACTGGTTCTTTGTAGTGCTCTCCCTGTCATATATTGCTAAGCTAGCTATCACAGTGGCAGGGCCTTGGATGTTTTCAAAACATTTTTTACCACTTAGGGTCTGTAGTTACTTTCTAAAACATTTGGGAAAGGTGTCCTTGGTTCTAGAGAACATTCAACCTTTTTGTTGGTAAATTCTTTACTCACCTGATAGGTTTTTTTGTCTCTTAAAAAAAAAGCCAAAAAGAAATATCCCAAAAATAAAATTTGGGAGAAGGAAAATTAACACCTTCTGGTTCATATTATTTTCACAGGAAGGAGGATGACATGAACTTTAAAGTGGAAATCTGCCTTTCTGTCAACAAGGAAAAACAATACAAGTTAGATTTTGTATGACTGATATAACAAAGATAACAGGGTATTCCCTTACAGACTTTATAATACCAGAAAGACCTTTTAAGCCCTATAAAAATAGGCGTTTCTAATAAGTAAAAATTCTACGATGCAAAAGACTCACCAGAACTATACTGTTAAACTGAACAGACAAATACTATGACCATTTCAAAGTATTAGAAAACTTAAAATGAACATTCTTAGAATAATGGACTGTGTATGAGCAAATGCTTCTCTCTTCTCCTCATGTAAATATGGTGTTCCAGCCAAGCAAACTCTCTATCCCTTCACACTGTGTAACAATAGCTTCATTTATGATTACAGAGTTGTATTCTTTTAAAAAATAACATTATGTGTTAGAATCTGGGGGTATAAAGTTTTACGTAACCTGCAACAGGCTTATCTGCAAGCCTATGATACATTCAGGATGAGATTCTTCCCATCTCTTACCCTGAAGCTTTCCACTTTGTAAAAATAATATTCAGGGCAGGAGAATTCACAATCCAGAGAATCCTAACTGCTAGTAATAGATGAATTCTCACATTCTGTGTCTCCCAAAGACACTGCAGTGTTTATATTTGCTGCCATAACAGCTCCCAAGTGTTTCACTGTGGCAGGAAGCAATATAGAAGCAGCAGTGGAAACAACAGGCAAGGAGATGTTCCATGTTCATAGATAAAAGGAGAGAAGACCAATGCAGTCCAACATTCAACGTATTCCCTCTCCCGTGCTCACTCGTTCTGTCCCTTTGCACTTCCTGGAGAGAGAGCTCTCAAAGCCCTCTGTGCAACCTTCCTGTGTTGCCCCCATTAGAAAGCTCTTCAGCAGCTTGCTTTTCATCATTTTTTTGTTTGAAAGAGCAAAGTTAAGTGCAAAACCATAACTACTGGCAAATGTAACATTCTATTTCTGTCCCATAAAGTCTGCACCATCAAAAAAGTCAATCAACATCATCTTCCTTTTTCACTTTTCAGTTTTTCACTGAGAACCTGCTGGCAATACAATCATCATTGCCTCCATTTCTTTAGGATGTAACTTAAACTTCTTTCTGTTTTGTTTTTACAGAGAAAAAGCAGGACCACTCTGGAAGTTAATTGTGATGCCCCTCATCCCCTCCATGTGGATGTACATGAACTCCATCTGCCATAATGGAAATTTTCCTGTTTGTTCTGAGATGGCACTAAAGGCAACACTAGTTAAATTGCTGAAAATGTACTTGCACACAAGGCTTCTTCCTTTCAGGGATGACAGCTGATTGTTATATCGCACATCTTTACCCAAATATCTTCAAAATCACACAGTTAACAGCATTACTTATGATTAAATCTTAGTTTAGGCATGACCTGTGAAACGGAGGGGGATAACTGTTCACTCTCTGACCTGTAAACATCATTATGAACAAGTTTGCAGTCACATATATTAATAATATACTTGTGTTACGTTCAATTGTTACAATATTTATTCAAATCGATACAGCATTTTTACGTACTGTGGTATTTAGTCAATTTTTTTTCGTATTTTCTTGACCAAATAACAGTGTTATAAAGGCTACAAGAAAAAATATGGGTTGATGTTCAGCTTTAAACCTTTGCTTTGGTGCACAACAATTCTCCCTTCATCATGTCCTCTATTGATTTCTAATGCATCAAATGCTACTTTCAAGGCCAGCTAAAGTCAGAGAAGTTGTTCATTGAAGTCAGGAGTTCCAAGACTGAGTGACCCCTTTGCATTCTTCTTCACAAGTGGTTTGAAGACACTATTTCGTGCTGTGTAGCAATTAAAATAAATATGACGCTAAACAATTCTGTAAAGGACTCCTTGTTAGAGTATGAGAAGTAGGAGAAAGATACTGGGCCTCATTTACCTTAAATGCTGTCACCTCAGAGTACAAGGGTAGTTATTGTTATCACACCTGTCTCAGGAATCAGAAAATTAACTAGATTAATTTCCCTATTTAGATACTTCTATCATATATATTTGTTAATTAAATTACTGGCACAGAATATATGGTCTTCATGTTGAAACATGTCAATGAGTCACCAGAGGAGACTTGCCTTCTTGAGGGAAAGAAATTGTTTATGAGCTAGTCAGACACAGGGGACAACTCCTCTTCTAAAGCATTTTGCGTATTTGTGGAAGCAAAAGAATCCTTATTTTAATTGAGGAGAATGTTCAGACCAAAAAGAGGGATAGAACAAGCTAAAGGTAAAATCTTTCTGGAGCCCATAGAAAACTTCAAAGTGCAGTCTGGCTCTATGAGCTAAAGCCATCCAGTATCAAGTGAGGTCAAAATGATGATTCAGAGAGGCTACCTGAAGGTGAAGTCCAAAGGCTTCTTCTGAAGATGTTTCCTGATGGGGCACCCCAATATGGAGTTTTGTATAATGCAAGGTCTTCAGCGATGAAAATCACCTAACAGCAACCTGAGGAATAGGAGGGAAAAAAACTCTGAGAGCTGTTTTGTCAGAATAGGGACAAGTTGCCTGGAAATGAAAACTGGGGGAGGACATCCAAACTAAAACCCACCTTTGCAGTACATTCAGTGTCAGTAGATCAGATGATCACTTGCATGTTTTCCAGATAATTGTAATTGTGTTGTCTGGTTTAGAATTAATTCCATTTTCATTTTACCTCATCCTACCTTGAATTAAGTGTGATTTAAGGTAACTGGGTAACTACAAGGCATTCCTCAGTCAAGGTGTGGTGAATCTATTAACACAACAACTCCGTAATAGTCTAGTTCTGCTGTAACCAAAGGGCAGCAAACAGGCTCCCACAGGCAAAGCAGAACAACAGTACCACAGAACTCAAAAAAAAGCCAGAAATACACTGAAAAGTAACACAGCAAATAGAGATCTAAATGTCTCTTTGAAACTAACGTATACTCAGAGGGAGGATAAAATACTAAAAACTCATTACAGGGCATTGATGTGCCTTGTTATTATTACACATAGTTGGGGGGAAGAGTTGTGGATTTTTTTGGTTGCCATTTTTAATGAAGCATAAAACCTTCTAGATAACTGCTGTACACTGAACTGTTGGGTTTTGCTTGTTTTTCAGATCACATCATTGTAGATCAACCATTCATCACTATGGATTAATGTTTCCAGCTCTGCATGTAGAATTAGTTATAGAATCATGGAATAGTTAGGGATGGAAAGGACCTTAAGATTATCTAGTTCCAACCCCCCTGCCATGGGCAGGGACACCTCGCACTGTCTTACTAGATTCTGCAGATTTCATCAGAAATCCTTTTATGACTTTCTTGGACATTACTACCTGGCAGTAAGAGGAATGATCCTCATAGAGCTCTTGCAGAACCCTTTCAGAAGGATTTCTATCAGCTGATGAGATTTTTTGAGGCTTTTCAGTTGGGTAGTGTTTAATTCCTTCAATGTGTGTCCAGCTGATCTAATGGCTTTCTAGTTTCTTAGCCAAAATACACTGCAGTACCAAGTTAAATGCTATACAATTCTAAATCCACTATATCAATGTTATTACCTTAATCAACCAAATCCAAACAAAAATAGTAAGTCAGTTTGGTGAGATCCATTTCCTAAAACATAATCCATAATTGCTCAAGCCAAGAATGGTGTCAAATGGGGAACAGATTATTGGAGAAAGCAATGCTAACCCTATTATGTTCATGCAAATGGAGAAAAAGGCCTGAAGACTTTGTAAAATAAGAGATTTTTATTGAATTCCAGCCTTCTTTGCACTGCTGATAATTCTAGCCTCTCCCTCTGCTAATTCATTGTCAAGATTCATTTCTTCCTGATATACACGTTCCTCATAACAAAAACAAAGTAAGTTACATCATGTTGTTTGTATCTTTGTTCTTAAGTTTGCTGATCATAAAATGTTCATTCCATTCTTCTGTTCCCTTCAAGAAATTTGTGACAATTTTCTGCTTTTAATTATTTTCAACATCCTCTTTTTCTGTGTGGTACACTGGATATAGAGGAGTGGCTGGAAACCTACTTGCACATCTCAAGCTAGATCATTTGACCCAGAAGAGCTCTCTGTCTCAATGAGATTACTATTCCAGGGCAGCCACAGAATTGTCATATGCCTGAGCTATCAGATAATTTTTTCTGTTAATTTCCTTTCTTTTGGTTCATTCACCTCATACTTGCTTTCCATTTTGTGATACTAGATCTTCTGCAACCATCCTGTATGTCTGTTTGTGATCTGGACTTTAACTATTCATACCATACGTAGCCACACCACAACCACTCACACTCAACCACCAACCTTGGCTTTATACCAAGCTGGTTTTCCCCTGACCAAAACAAGGTCTGATATAGAATCTCTAGTACTCTTTCAATTAGGAAATAGACAGTCTAGAGATGTTTAAATGAGAAAGTCAAAAATGTAAATGACTTGCACTTCACACTCAGATTGAAGTTCTCCTTCCTGCCATGAAGGTTTATTCCTAGCACAAGCACCCAAGGAGTACATTGCATTGCCTTTAACAGGCATCACTGGTACATCATTCTGTCCTTGCACTACTAAAACAATGATTCATGATATAGCATTCCTTAATCATTCCTTAATCCATTCTCCTGAACCAATTGAAAAATCTACAGCTTGTAAAGAAGTATTAAAAAAATCAGCCTGAAAAAAACAATCTTTTAAAAAATTTGAAGCCCTATAACTGGAAATGTTGAATAATGTTAAGTCTTTATGTATGGTAGCTATTACCTAGGTACAGAAATTCATGCACACACACTCACGTGTGTATATATTTCTGAACTATGTGGACATGTATATAAATACACACACAAGTGTAGTTCAGAAACACATTAATATCAGTTATACTGGCATGCTGTTTGCTCCAAGTAAACTAACTAAGTAGTTTGATAAGGATTTAAAGTCCCCTGCTGATAAACTTACAAAGGTGTGTCTCAAGCTCATTTTTTGCAGACAGGCCTTGGTCACAGCTGAGCATATGGGGTGATCCTCTGCACCCCACTTGATGATAAGTGGGACTTGCCAGATTTAAAGAATGAACTTACAACAACACTTTTTTGTGTTCCTGAATCATTTGAAGTTAAAAGTTAGAAAAGGTACCAGTAGAGCAGCTCAGTGGAAGGCAGGGAAAACCACTGGAAACAGATAACATTCTCAGTAGCTGAGTCCCATTCTGTACTTAAACCCTGTTAATCCCTTCAAAAAGACAACTGCAAATGCACACATACTGATATGTACCTGGATACGCAGAAGGTAAGGAGGGGATGACGTGTAGAAACCCCCCAGGAACAGCCAGAATAAAAAAACAAACAGGAAAAACAAGCTTTCTGGATGAGCTTCTGATTGTGCTGTTATAACAGGTTGAACTGCTCCTTTAGAAGCAAGAGCCTTTCTCACTTAAATCTGTACCCACCTTGTTCCTCTACAGATTGCTATGGATGGACAGGAGGGAGGGAGACCCCAGAAACTAGAGTCTCAGAAGGCAGGCTGGCCTGCTCCACTTAGTGGAAAATCATTAGTGGATTAGGGACCTCCAGCAGGCCACAGTCAGCCAAGGGCTGACATCATTTCACTTGCAGCAGCAAGAGCTGAAAGGAGCTGTCCTCAGTAGGTGGAAGCTCAGGTACAATCTCAGCAGGGAGACAACATAAGAGCTAGACTGGGGGCTACTGAGGAAGGGACTGAGGGGTGTCTCAGGATAGCACACTTCACAGCAGCTAGGTGGGTACAAAGTCACAATTTCAATCACAGGCACAAGATAAAATTCTTGTTCGCTGCAGTGGTCATCTCAGCTCTCCAGTACTGCATTCAATTTCTCCCTGGTCTCAGCAACTACAACACTACCTTCCTCATTGCCACTTCTGAACCTCTTATTATTCTCATTACATCACCTTCTCATGTCTGTCTTTTAGCTTCTCCTTCTCTATTTCATCCCATGTCATCTCCTTGTCTTGTTTTCCAAGGTTTCTCTCTACCCATCATTTCTCAAGGAGTGTTAAAAACTCACCTTTACCTCCTGATCAGTCATATTGCTAGCCCCTGCAACCATTAGCCCTCAATAACAAATAGCTTCTGCTTTCTCTTCTGCTCCCCCCCTTTTTGGAAGAAGTTTCTTTCTGAAGCACCTACAGAACTATTACATTTTTCACCTAAAATCACTCCTTAAAATCCTTCTTTTCAGGGATGCCAACACCAGTTAGGCTGCCAGTGCGCTAGAACTGTTACCAAACAGCCCACAAAAGAGCAAGCTAAAGGAAAAGCCAATCTGGGGTTGAAAAGAACCAAAATGAGGAGAAAAAAAAGAGTACACAGGTAAAGGCAGCTCAGAGTCTGGCAGAAAAAATGTCCCAGAGAGGTAGGGACCAGCAACCTTAGTGGAAGAGCCCAGGCCACGGGAAATAGAAAGGCTGTGTAGCCTGTTCAGATGATGTCGTGGGAATGGGAGGTGGAGAATGGGAGTGGGAAAGATGTGAGGTATAATTCAGTGAAGATGGAGAAGAACAAATTCAAGGAAATGAGTACAGAAAGGATTATGCAAAACTATCCAACGAACAGATTAAATGCACTGCAGTCACTCATGCACTGGAACCCAACCTTTGTGTGATCAAACTTATCAATGTTTTTCTTCCTGTAGTTGTAGCCAGAAAGGCCACAGGCTTTTGATTCTGTATATGGCCATTTCCCATTGACATTGTCAGGAAGCAGTGAGGGACAGCTCTTCCCTTCAGATGGCAGCTTGGAGACAAGTGCAATAACCATATGGCCAGTGTGGCAGAGGCCTGACCAGCCTGGATCCAACACCATCCATGAACAGTGATAGCTGGAGAAGGTGGCCAGGTTCAGCCAAGAAACCAGATCATCAGGCAGAGCCACAGAGACATCAGCTCTTGGGTGGGCCCAGCTTGGCTGGACTATGGGGAGCTGGGGACCAGACGTGCTGCAGCATTACTGGGGCAGGGACTGATCGCCCTGAGGGGCTGACATGGGGCCCTGGGCTGTGGACAGGGTAGGAGAAATCCACAACGGAGAAAAAGCCCCAAAGGGGGTGAGGCAGGGATAGTTGGTGCCATGTTGGTGCTTTTAGGGCCTGACAGATAACATGAGGAGAAAGTCCACTCCCCCTGCTTGATTACCTGGTAATGGACTGTGTGGACTTCTTATCTAAATGCTTAACTCAAGGTCCCATGCACATATCAACTGTCATTTCAAACACCATAAAACTAACCATAGGACAGCAACCTTTACCATTTTCTTCTAGAGAATCTAGATGATCCTAAGAAACTTGGAAAGTAGGAAGAAAGGGAGAAAAGAGAATGGAAGAAAAGCTTAGAACATGATGTACTCTTACTATGGTGGCAATGAATGACCTCCAATCAGGCTTGTTTCTGGGGTATAGGGCCTCACAAAATCCCTCTGCTTTTCTCACTATATTGATAACTAGGTCTCTGGCTTTTCATGTGTCTTACAGTTCCCTCCCATATTCTTCAGTCACTGTCAGTAATAGAAATATTGTCCTTGCCACTGAAGTCTATGTACCTTGTCTCAACCCTAGATCCTCTCTGTCCCCTCACGCTTTTCACCTGTCTGTGTAAACTTGATTCTTTCACTCCTGCCATTGCACACCAATTGCCAGACTGTTTGAAATATCTAGCCACTTAGCACACAACTGCCGGCCAACCTCCTGGCGGCTGTTCACCTCGTTATAGCCTTCTTGCATTCCCTCCACTAGTACCCCTCTGCCATAACTGATGACAGCCATTATCTCACTTTCTCTTTTTATACTCCAGTGCATACAAAATATCTCTCCTGGTATTATTTTCTTTTTTGCACCCATCTCATCAGTTTCTTCCATCATTCTAGTCCAGCTTTTGACACTCATTTTCATGATCCAACACTGTTTTTTTCAAAGCCATACCTCTACTCTCACTCCCCGCAACTCTTCCTCTGTTGTACTCCTCCCAAAGCTCCCATGCTCATGTACAAGTACTTACACCAATGTTTTGATGCCTGCTCTTTTACAGAAATAGCCTCTTCACCTGAAACATCCTTCCTTACAAACTGTGTATATGCATTCTTCTCTCTTCCTACATGAATCTAGGCCGATTTTTCCTTTCTTTCCTGGTCTCCTGTGTATTGTGGGACAAGCTGTTCAGCAGAAATATTATGTTTAAAATCTGCTTATATGGAACATTTTTTTACATCATACTATGGCACATGCAGTAGCAAATATGAAGGAGTTAGGAAAGAGTAGGATTAAAGTGGTGCATGAGCTAAATCAGAGAGCACAGGGTGAAGTATCTACTGGCTTTTGGCAGCACAGTCTTAAAATGGAAGAGCTGACACCTCAGAGTGCTATTTAGCACTACAGTACACTCTAAGTTCAAAATAGTCTTGCCGATTCAGTTACAGATATGAATGCTCAAAAAATCTGCAAATCTGGTTTCCAGAGGCTGCTCAAGCACCCAGAAAATGAAGAACAGTCAATGAGCTCCACACCACATGGAAATATTGTGGCAGACACAGAACTCAAATTTCAAATTTTCACCCTAAAACCTCTTGCTTGATTCACTGCACACCTTCCCTCATCTGCTGTAGTGGAGATCCTACTACATAGCCCTAGAGCATCTCAAGAGCATGTCCATCCTGTGAAAGGAATGTGTCAAGTTGTGTGGAATATCTTGATTCTTAAACATAAGTGTTAAAAAGCTAACGAAAAGTGTATACATGTGGCGACATAAAAACATGCACAACAATCACTGTCAGTGGTAAATAATTTAGCTTCCTTGTCTGACTTTACGATACTCTAACAGAATAATTGACAGTGGCAGGAGGTTGCTATCTTCTGAACAAACCCAGCATCAGTAATGATGAGACCCAAGCTTGTCAGACTTACCTGCTGGCAGCCATAAAATGGCAAGACTGAGGCATGCAGGGTGCCATCCCTGGCACTGGAAGAGTTGTCCCTACTTCCCCTGCTCCCACCATCAGCACAGCCTGACCAGTCTTCCACTCCTGATACCCCCAATTCCACCTCCTTGCACCCCACTCCCTAGCAGCTCTCCAACACTGAGTTCCCCTGCGGCTGGACACAATTTGCATGGACACCAGTGCTTTTCCCTCATCCCCCATCCCATTTCTACCACAGGTGTGACTCTTTCTTCCCCAGTCTCTGCTTCCATTCTTCAGGCTAAATTTTAACCCTGTCTCAAGCAAACCATTACCTCCAAAAGCCATCCTTGTATTGTTTCCAGTCAGCTTGCCCAGCAAATCCTGTTTTCCACCTTCCCAAATGCCCATCCGAGCTCATCCGGATTCTGCTGTTCAGTCTTCCCCATGCACAAACCAGCTCTGTGCTGGCTCCCACTGCCAGACTCCTCCCTTAGTCTCCTCAGTCAGCCTCACAGCCCCCCACACTTCCGAACCCAGCTCATCAGATCTGTCTTTCCTTCTTCCAAGCCTCCCACACAGCCACACTGCTTCTCGCTCTCAGCCCTGTACTCAGCTAGTCCCAGGCTCTGCACTTCAGCTCCCTTAGCTATTTTAGTAGCTTTCAAACTGTACTGACACATTTTCCTTTCTCTTCCCTCCCACATCCATTTTCACACTACTGATCAAGGCACAGCTTCTTCCTGCTGATTTCGTTCTTCGAATCTATTTCACCACTGATCCCAAACTTTCCCCCATAAAATCTTGCCCATGCTTGCCCTGTTATTTTAAAACGGATAGTTTACTCCCCTGTGCTACCTCAGTCCAGCCAAGGTTTCACTGGGAATATATGAGAGGAATCTCTCCTTAACATCATTTTTCAAATGCTCTTGCCAAAGTCTGCAATTCTTAGAGGAGAGGTCCCTGGAACCATCTAGGACGAGGGAAAAGGAGCATAGTTTCCAAATGCCACGTAAAAAGATGTAAATTATCTTTGCTCAAAGGCTTTTAAAAGTTATCCTGAGGCAGACACCTAGCATGGAAAATTTCTGCTTGAACACTTGAAATCTGACAAAATCCTATGCAGCTACAAACTGTACTGATGTATTGAAACAAGAAGAGTTAAGGGGCATATTACCATTAGCAAAGACAGAAAGTGAATGGGAGCCTCTGTCTCTTCATTCAGTCACCAGAATCCTTGCAGCACTAACTTTTAACTGTATGTTAAACTCCCCTGCTCTTAACTGAGGAGCACTACAGCAATGAAAAATAGACTGCCAAAAAAAAAATCCTCTGTACGTTTACTTCATCATGGTGTGATTTCAAATGCTAAGTAATGTCTTGGTTTATTTCTTGAGAGATTCAATGGCAATTTTGAAATACATAAATGAAAAAAACAAAGCAAACCAAAAAAAAACACCTCTGTGACAAAATCTTTCTCTGTGAATATTTGACTATACTATGAAAATCACTGTAACATAAACAACTATTAACAACACAATTTTACTCACCCTATCAGAGAACCTCAGTGGAGATTTCCCATTCCTCTGAGTGATAGCAAATAGAAAATAAAGATTAGACAAAGAAAGATTGATACAAAGAGACACAGAACTTTAATTTCATGCCTAGGTCTGCAAAGGAAATAGGGAAGAGGCTTTTGTCTTCTCCTTACCTGGACTTCAAGGATGGCAAAGCGTTTCTGCTTCCACATAGATGTTTTCCCAGAAGAACATCTGAAACACTGTAAATGTAGTATTTGTCTTTGTTTTGATTAAACGTCCACCTAAAAGATGCAAGTGTTTCCCTTTGAATGTTTAGGTAAGCATCTCCAGTTGCATATTACAAAGCAGGGTGCTGCGTCTGTCTCTGGGTATAATGAGCAGCATTTAACCACTCCCTGTGTATGGTCTACAGCAGCTATCAGAGCCTGCCAAACCCTTCAAGAGCAGCCTGCCAAGAGGCTGTCTGCTAAGCAACCAAGAAAGACGATGGTTGGGAACATGAGGGTAAAGGTAATTTGGTTGAGAGCAACTGTGATGTGATAATGTATATTATTTTTAGATCGGGGACAAAAGAAAAGATCAATTCAAACCAGAGGGACTCTATACAACAAGACTCCAATAAACCCTGGGAACTGGAAGGTAAGTTCTCAAGGGAAACACAGCCAAAGTAGAAGGAATTCAGTAAAGTTGGCAGTTCCTTAAAGGAATGATGTTTAGGGTACAAACACAAACAATCCCACACAGTAGGAGGATAGGAAGTATGGTCAGAAATCAACTTGGCTAAGCAACATGGTCTTCAATGACCTGAAACACAAGAAAGAAACGTACAGCAAGTAGAAACCAGGTCAAACTCCTAAGAACAAATATGAAAGAATAGCACAAGATGCTGAAACAAAGTCAGAAAGGATAACGCACAAATTTAACTGCACAAAGAAATGGACATAAGGGATAGCAAGAAAACAACTCTGTAATGAAAACTCTTGTGATAGCTACTTGCAGAAGGCTAAGTACATTTCCCATCGCTCTCCATAAAAGGGTAACCAGTAATTACACAACTAACAACTAAAATCAGTAAGAAATAATTAATCTGAAAGGAAAAGGTCTGAGAATAATTTGGAAATACTGCAGTTCACCTCATCCTCAAGTATGCCTGTACAACGTGTCTCCAGAAGAGCTCTATATTGGTCATTGACTGTACTAAGTCTCCCTTGATTGTGATAGGAACCTACACCCCAGCACAGATATAGATGGGTATTTTACAGGCAGCTAAATTTAGGTGAAATGAGTCCTATCTCCATAGTGACAGCTGGGCCTGAGGAAGGGCATATGAAGATACCTTGAGAGTGGAGTGAAGTGAGCTCAGAGCTGTTAGCTTCCTCTGCATAATGTCAGAAGTTGTGTGAGAAATGTGTGAAAAGGTGACCACATTGCTCAGATTTAAAAAGCCAAGAAATGAGGAAGAGACAGATTCTGGGGAAAATGCTGTAATTAAAAAAAAAAAAAAAAACCACGATTAATGAAATAGCTTTTAAAGCTATATTGCTTTATATTTTTGACATGCTGGCTATTAATTTCTGTAACAGAGCAACAAGTCTCCTAAATAGAGAAGCAGAAGGTCATGTAGTGTATTTAAATTTTAAGAATGTTATTGACATTGAATCTGAAAATTTACATTTTCAAAAGTAAATTAAAGTGAAACTATTTCAGGGAGAGTGCAGACTACCGGGGTGGGGAGGAAAGAAGAGGGAGGGGGGAAATAACCACAAACTTTAAGATTGGTTTTTAATCACTTGCTATCGATCGCCAAATATATAATCAGTGAGATTTCATTGGGATCTGCTCTTGGCCAGGTAATGGCCCAAAGCATTAACAACTTGGATAAAGAAAAAGTCCTTCAACCTTGTAGATAACAATAACCCCACATGAACATGTAACACACTGCAGGACATAATAAATCCAGAATGCTGGTGACAAATAAGAGAAATTACCTGTAGGAGAAAACACATTTGTTTTTACATGTGTTTGCAAGTCTGAGGTTCTGAGGGGTTGCAGTCGGCACACTGGTGGGGAGGGATGCCATTCAGAGAGACCCTGACATGTCTTAGATGTAAGCCACAACAAACATCATGAAGTTCAACAATGCAAAGTCCTGCACCTGGGCTGGGGCAATCTCAGGCACAACTACAGGCTGAGTGAAGTGATTCAGAGCAGTTCTGCAGAGAAGGACTTGGGGCTGTTGGCTGATGAGAAACTTAACATGAGCCAGCTTCAGTGTGCACTTGCAGCTCAAAAGCCAAGAGTGTGCTGGGCTGCATCAAAAGGAGCGTGATCAGCAGGTAACAGGAGGTGATCCTGCCCCTCTGCTCTGCTCTCATGAGACCCCACTTGCAGCACTGTGTGCAGTTCTGGTGTCCGCAACATACAAAGGACATGGAACTGTTGGAAGAAGTCTCGAGGAGGTCACAAGGATGATCAGGGTATTGGAGCACCTCCTGTGTGAAGACAGGCTGAGAAAGCTGGGGTTGTTCAGCCTGGAGGAGAGAAGCTGTGTGGAGACCCCATAGCAGCCTTACATGTAAAGGCAATCTCTGTTTTCCTGCCTGAGCACAGTCCTCTCAACTATAACACACCATCAATATCAGTAACTAAGGCCATGCCAATAGCTGTGCTCCTGAGCCCATCTTCCAGTGAAGTGGAGGGTGTAATAAAATGTTTGATAAACTTGAAAGTTCCACTGCCCAAGTTCCAGTACACAAAGCAATAGCTGGTCCTTCGAGGATAAAAGGTGCATTGATATTTTCAGATGTAAAATGGATTTTTGTGACAAAGTGGAATCATTTTACAGTATCAGTATTCTTATAAGGCTGCAAAGATGAGAGATGTCAATCTAAACTATGCTAATTAATAAGAACAGTATCTAAAACTAAGTAAAAATTACAATAACCCTCAGCTTTCCCACAACTTCTACCCCTCCAAAAAACAAAGAAGCAATAGCAGCATCTGGGTTTAGGATAACTAAAGTAGACTTGAAAAAGTGTATCTACATGAAGGCTGAAGGCCTGCAATGATACCCTCTCAAAAGATCATAACTTTTTAGATTATTCACTCTGCATTGATTATTATTTTTGACAAATCCTAGTTCAGCCTGAACATAGCAATACAAAGAAAATATGACTTTTAATAGCCCTTTTTACAGTTATTTAAGAAACAGGATGTGGTATCATGCTGTATAACCATAATACAGTGACTAACCATACATATGCCTAGCTCCCTCAGGGCTTACTCACCATAGCAGAATGAAGAGCGTCAGTATGAATGACAGAGGAAGAGAGCAGAATCACATTGTGCAGTCACAATTAAATGGCCCTTTTAGAGGTATCTTTAGTTTCCTTCACACAACACTGGGATGGCTAAATGTATGAAGCATACCTCTGGTTTACATTTATGTGCTTAGTCAAGAAAATCTGCTAGTACAGTTGAGAAGAGTTTCTAACTAGTGAAGCACTCCTAGAATAGGTGTAGCCTGAGGGGAAAAACCCAAGGTGACCCTTCATTTC
Source organism: Psilopsiagon aurifrons (assembly GCA_025447955.1). Lineage (NCBI taxonomy): Eukaryota > Metazoa > Chordata > Aves > Psittaciformes > Psittacidae > Psilopsiagon > Psilopsiagon aurifrons. The sequence continues at coordinate 23,869 of JAOEHY010012540.1, forward strand.
AATTTTCTTTGCTCCAAATTTAGAACTATTAACACCTTTCAAAAGACTAAAATTTAAAAAAGATTACAGCAGAGTGTGAAATAGAAACTAGTAATGAATTTGTACTTTCAATAAACCTTGGCAACCCTTACTCAATCGCTGCAAGAGCTGAAAAACAAAGGCAGCTTACTACTTCTGCAACAGTGTAGTAGAACTCATCCTCCAGGTAAAAGTGCTCTGAAGTTTCATTGTGGAAAGATTTCCAAAGCAGCTTCAGGTTACGACACAAAACGAAAGAGTATTCTGGAAATAATCTCAATAATGAAATGGCAGTAAAAGAAACTTGGGTGCATTTTTGTACTCTACATGTTTTCATGAGTAAATGTCCTTGCACAAGCATAAAAATAGGTTTAAGGCATCACATTGGTAGATAAATATATTTCAGAAGGTCAGAAGGGCCAAAATTCTTCTGCCTTGAGAGCACTTTCTAGGGGGTTGCAGCTGAAAGTTTTAGATAGCAAAGAAGAAACTGGAGATGCTAAATAAAATTGTGTCCTGGCTTTTGATCAAGGCAGACAGAAAAGAAATACACAAAATGTAGAATATCTGTGAAGGTTAAAATAATCTATAAATTATGACAAGATTTCTTCTTTAAAATACTATTTTAAATCTATTACCCACAAAATAGTTAGAATTTTATCTTATTTATGCTTCTCTTTTATACTGATTACAGACATTTCTCAGATCATAGAAATTAGTTACTGGATATCTAGCTAAAATTTTGTGTGTTTATTATTTGCTTTTCACTGCAATGAAGGCAATGTAAAAACAAAATCAGAAACACATCAGAGCATTAACAACTGCAAAATTATTTATGAGTCTGTAGAGATCAATTGAAAAGCCTTTGACATCACTAAACCTGAAGTCAGAACACAGTGGCTTTTAAAACACAAATAGAGAATAAAAGTACTTTGATTTACTAGCAAACATCTCAAAGGAATAAAAAAATCATACTAATGTTCTAAGAGAAATATTTAAAAAAAGAAGAGAAAGTACCTCTACAACATTTTCTGCCTTTGGAGCTTCCTGTGCAGATACCACTTCACAGAGCTCTGGCTCCAGTTTGCTTTCTGTTGACTTAATGCCTCAGCTCAAATAAAAAGAAGGTGTATCCCTGAATACGGCGGATGCAGCACAACCCATTATGGTCTGTCTTCAGCAAGAGAGTTTGAATTTTTTTCTTAGCTGTATTAGACCCTAAGAAAAAACTGAAGAAAATACTTGGGCTGAATGGCCTTTACCTTCATTTTTAATATTTTCTTTAATTTTAAAGAAAATTTTCTCCATCCGATGCAACCTGTTTATTTCTACTTCAAAAAGGAACATTTGGAAATCTTTCTCCAGTGTCTGTCCTTAACCTTCTTGATGATCACTGATGATATTTTGGAAAACACTGTTCAACTCTAATAAACATGTAAACAGAAAATGGGGCTATCCTACACATAGCACCCTGTGTACTGTGACTGCATCTTTGTCATAAGCAGGAAGGGGACTGTATGATGTAAACTAGACTCTCTAAGCCTGACTCATTATGTGTTGACACTGACAGCAAACTGAGCTCACAAAAGCTTTAGGTCTGATTTGGGACACAATAGTTCCCTGTAGTTTTGCATCAATGTCTCTGCCTAAGCTTGTCTTTCAGTTCATTTCACACCCTTATTCGTACCTCAAAACTGAGACTCTGCACTCTCCAATAGGGTTTAGTTTGGGAAATGAAAATGAGACTTTGTCACTAGATCACACTGACCACCTAAAGATGTGTATCACTGGTACACACCTATCTAAAGGGAAGGACAACACCCTAAGAACTTGGTCCGCAGCAGAAACAAGATGTGTTCAATTCCTGCAAAGAGAAAAAGTGGTATGGTGTCCATTAAAAAATGTTTAAGTGGTTTTCTTGATGAAGTTGATGATTTTATACCTTCAGCAGGAATAGCACTAGATTAACTACTGTTCATTTAAAAAAAAAAAAAAAGGATGAAAAGCCACAGAAATTCACTGGAATTTGCTCCCCAATACATCTGTTCTGTCGTCTGTGATTCATTTATACTCTGATGGATGAAGGCCAGTTATTGATTATTTTCGCCAAGCACAATTTAATAAGCTTACAAAATAGAATAGTCTCCAAATGATCTTTGTCCTGTATCCTGTTTGGCAGAGCAAGACTTCACCAGCTAAAACCGCAGGCGCAACAGTTATACGTTACCTGTAAAACTTCATGAGTTAAGCTATCAAACAAACAAATGTTGACAAAAAAATCACATGCAGGTAATAATCATCAGGTACATCTTTATGACAGCAATACCTAGAGAATTATCAGAAGCTTGTTGTCCTTATCTGCAAGTATAACAGAAAGCCAATCCACACCCAGAAATCCTAAATTATAAAGGAGTATCAATAAAGCAAACTGATCCTGATGGAGTGCACTTGGTATTAGGGAGCCTAAGCAGAAGCTTCCAACAGGTCATGGTAAGTATCTTTAGTATTAGAGAAATAAGAGGATTTTTTCTTCGTTTATCTCATTCACATGTTTTTATCAAAAGCATGGGGATATACATTTATGTTACAGAAAAGGAACAGCAGATCACAAAAAAAGTGTTTCAACTTGCTTGCATTTGCAGACATGAGAGAGATCAGCAAATGCTGATAATACAGAATAACATGGTGCAAACTGGAGAGGGGATTTTAAGTCTCTTAAGTAACTTTGCTGCTCTCCTTAGTAGACCTTTTTTAAAATTCACTTTAATTTCCACCTGTGATGCGAAAAGGAGAAGTTACAGCAAAGGAAAAAAGTGCCCATGTTTTCAATTGTGGCACCCTGTATTACAGCATCCCACAGCTCCCACAAAGCTGGGAAGTCCTGCTTGCCATACACACAGTTCTTGAGGAATATAGCTGAAAAATTCTGTGACTTAAAAAGACTCATTTAGAGATACATAAAGCATCCAAATATGGATGCATTTTCACAAAGTTCTATTCCCATGGAACAACATTGATAACCTTCTGGTTCACATTATGGATGTATGAGAGCTTCCTAGTGAAGTGACCAAGAGCTTTAGTATGGAAAAAAGAGTACTTGATCTGATGGGACAAGAGACTTCGGTTATCTCACCTAGTTCCTTGAAGAGTTCACACATGATTCAGTTATTGCTTGAAACTAAATCCACGGGTTTGGACTAAACCACACTTCCTCACATCCTCAGTTCACCTATCTTAACTCACCACTGCTCATATTCTTCCTAATAAACATTTTTCACCTTTTTCTCCAGCTTGAATTTGCCTGAAGTCAGTCACCAGCACCAGAATCGTTAAACATTTCTCCAGACAGACTGAACAGGCTTCTGCAATCAACCTTTCATCTGTCTGAAGAGCAGCTGGTGACTTGAAAATGTACTCATCATAAACATGTTTCAGGCACTCTGATTATTCTCATGACTCTTCCCAGTCTTTAAAATCATCCATAGAGTACAACCAGAAGTACTGGAGTTGGTGCTAGGAAAGAACACCTATCAGTTACACAGAGAAAACATTCAGCTTCCTTAAGTCCATGTCTGAAATTAGTATTTTCCCAAAGTGTAACAAACAGGAGACTAGAGGGCTGACTTCATACACTCTTGCCACCTGACGCTTGTAGCAGGCGTTAGTCATTACTCTTTTATCTTCTTAAAGAGTGACCTGCAACATAATACACTAATCTAGCTTTGGAAATATCAAATGAATTCTAGTTTTAATTGCAAAAGTAATAACTAAAAATTAAACCTGTGCATTTTTAATCTGAACAACTTAATTTGGGAAAGATTATCACTAACAAACTCTTACAAGAGAAAAAAGATGTATAAAATTCTATATAGGAGTATTTGTCTGCATATGGCACCCTTTACCTCCATATGTGGGTAACCATTAACATATATACTCTATTGGTAGCTCAGAGCATAATAATATCAGTTACAAGCAAATCAGTGTACTATTTGCCCCAAGTAAACTAATGAAAATGGATGATATATATTTAAATCGCCTGTAGATACATTTGTAAGTGCAGGTGTGTCTCAAACAAACATTTGGCAGGGAGAAATCTTGATCACAGTCAAACAGGGTGATCTTCAGCTTTTGATGTGAGGATAAGATTTTCCATGTAAAAATGAGATTACATTAATATCTCTACATGTTACTGATATGTTTGAGTGCTGAAGCAAATAGATGAAGTGACAGGGTAACCTAATAATAAGTCAGCAAGACCTCTGGAAGCAGATAGCAGGATTAGTGCTTGGACTGCATTCTCTGCGTAAACTCCGTTCATCTCTGGGTAGTTGATTTGCCACCCAGCTTTTCCATAATTCAAAGCTACTTAAATTTTATTATTTAAGTATGTAATACAAAATACATTTGGTTTTGGTATTTTATAAGCAAGTTCTGCAACTGTTGATGCTCTGATCTGGGTATGGAAGCGATATATTTTCCCTCCTGGCAGAGGAAAGGAGGGAATGTAGCATACACTTATTACACATGAAAAAACAATATTCATTACATAAAAAAAACCCCATAAAAAACATAAAAAGGGAAAGAAAATACACAGAGAAACCTCTGCAATTCCTCAGTTACTATGTCTCAAAAAAAACCCCACATAACTAGATTGTTGCCCTTTACACATCAGTTGTTAGCCCTGCCTCTTCTCAGGCCTTAATAGATACAGACTTACCCTGCTGTACTCACTAATTCAATAGTCCGTCACATGCACTCTCTCATTTCTATCCTACATTTTGATCATGCCATACATCAATGGCTCGGAAGACCCTGTATGCCATTATTGGGTCCATCCGAAGTGCAGCTCTCTCTACTGCAAGATTTTCAAACTGGTACTACATTGCAGGTTCTCTTGAAGCTCAGGCAAATTAAATCAATACCATTTCTCTTAACTAGATAATTTCTTCCATCAGAGATATTTGATCAGTACAGCATGATCTACCTTTGGAAAAATGTATGTTCCACTTTATTGTCAAAACTTAATTACTTTTTTCCTTTAAAATCTATTCTCAAGCTTTGCACGCTCTTGAGTCAGGCTAATGGCCCTATTGTTGCCTGGATCATTTTTCCTGCCACACCTGCTTCTTCTTTAATATAGGTTCAGTATCTGCTAGAAGAGTAACTGATAGCCCTGTAAAATACATGATCTGAAGCAATGGAGCCGCAGTGGATTGAGCATGGCCCATTCCCCACTAGCACCAAAAGCATTTATATGTTGGGATCTGGCTATCTAACAATCATGCTAATAAGAAAGCTGCATTTTTTCAAAGGCTTACTTGATCAAAGTGAGCAGTTTTCATTAATCAAAAAGAAAAATCAAAGTAAAATCATTTTCCATAACCTTGACAGTGCTATAGCTGTTCAAAGAAAATTCACTATAACTTCACTTTCAACGTGGGCAAAGTGCCTGCTTTCCCCAGGCTTGCACTCAAATACTTGAAGTGTTTTGGCTGGCTTGAAAAGAAAGACAAATGCATTCTTTCTTCTCATTTGAACTATTCTGTATAATCACAGAGGCTTCCACTTCTGATTTTCTGCTTTATTGATCTTCAAAACTATTTGGCATGTTGGTTAACTCAGTGACGAATTCTCTTAAGGGTAATATCCCTATATCCAAAGTTCTGTCAGTCCGTATGTACACATACTAAAGGAACTGGCATATGCACTTGTCTAATTATGGGTTTTCCTCCTTACTTAGAATTTGAATTTATTTTTCCTCAATAGAAGCTAAATACAGAAGTAAGTTACAAAAACGGAATAAAAGGTATTTTTCTTTAATGCCCCGAGAGAAAGCCAGAACAGGACTCGTCTGAGGATCTTAGAGAATTTCCTATCTTCGAGTACTAACAAATGAACAGCACCAAAGACTAAAGCCTTGGCAGGTATAGGTAAAAATTTCCTAACTAGTGTTTCTTTCCTCCAGAAGAATTAACCCTCTGGATGTGGGGTGACTGCAATCTCTGTGGGCTATTTTCTCCTTTGCTGTATGCCAGCAGAGACCAAAAGAGCACCAGCAATCAGTGGATACAGATGCTCATCACAGATTTTCAGAAGGACATTTGTGCAAAGTTTTGTTTGCTTACCTATATATAAACTGTGTTTATTAATTGGTATGTAGTTGTGTAAGCATCTTGTTCAAGCCTGGATAGAATAAGCTTACTAAAGCTATATCCTGAATAAAAGCTTCCTCTAAACTTCACATGTAAATTTTGTTTCTGCCTTTTTTGGGTATTTATATCATGATCATATATGCAGCTATGACTCTGCTTTACTTGAGCTTCTTAACATACACTTTCTACAATCCATTTGATAAAGTCTTAGTTAAATAACTATCTATTATATCTAAAGTCCCTCTAGGATATTCTTACAATCATTGTGTTAGAGGAATGCTTCTGGGTTTAAGTATGTATCAAAAACCTAATTCCTGAAAGAAGTCACACATTTCAGGGTGGCCAGCAAACAGGTAGAGCAAGAAACAGTGCCAAACATATAGCAGGAAGTATCAGATAAACTTACCCTTCTGCTAGGGTTTGTTTCAGAGAAAAGACCAAGAACGATAAGTTTCAAGAAGTTTTTGATTAAATCCTTACAGGCAAAGCAAACTTGATTAAACCCCTGCTTTACTCATTTTCCTATAAAGAAAGGAAAACCTCCATATGGGGTCATTCAATAAAAAAACCTTTGGTTTATATTCTAACATTGTTTTAAGGATAATGAATTTTTCGTGTTTCTCTGCAATTAGGGAAGAATAGATTTGTTCCTGTACCTTTCTTTGTTCATTTTTAAATGTATTCACATATTTTATGTGTTCTCCAATTCTTTATTGTAACACTTCATTTATATTTTGACTTTTCTAAATGAGCAATTGTACCTACTCTTTATTTGTTCACTCCTTCTCATGGGGACATCACAAAAGAAACGTCCTACTGATTAAAGAAAGACTTTCTACAGAGAAATTTCCAGACATTTTTACTGTCTTTATTCTACTGCCTAAATTCTGAGATTCAGTAGTCAGTAATTTTAAGTTGAAAAACTAAGCTAAATAAAACACAAGAAACCCAAGATGCAGTTATCTTAGGGAAATAGAAACACAGTTCAAATAGTGCTGCTGCAATTAATGAGCTCCTGTATGATTTTCATATGCAACAGCCTCCTGACTGCTGACTACTGATACAGGTTGGAGTACACAGATACATTTACTTATTAAATTCCATCATCAGGTACTAATGTAGAAAACCTTTAAAGTTTGTCAGAGGAGTCCTGCAATGATTTAACTTTGCTTTCGTTCAAAAGTGAGACATGTTTAATGTTAATATATTTCACTCTGTGGATTCTTTTATCATGTTTCTCAGGATTATTCATTGAAGTGGCGAAAGAATACACAATGGTCTATTATTCCCAGATGGGGTTGATCATCTCTGGCATAAACAGTTTCCTGTTCCTTCCACAGATCTTTCCAGTTTACCTGAAAGGCATTCATATCCACATGGAATTTCACCACATTACAAGTGCCAGACTGCAGACACAGAAGTCACTGTTCTGCTGAACTCTTGATATTACTCAGTAATACTTGGCATTTCTACTAAAGGGCTGATAAAGCAATGAAGTTTGATTATATTTCAGTGTTGTTAGATCTAAGAAACAGGTTTTGACTCAATGATTTTTTTCCTGGATGAGTTCATATTTTGTACACTGAGTCTAATGCTTTTTGTTCTCCAGCAGCAGCACCTTTGACATTGGGGAACCCTGGGACACTTTCCCAATTGTAAACCTGAGGTTGCAACGAATCAATTGCTTAGCTGTCACAAAAAACCCATTGTACATGGTTCAACTGACATTGCATACAATGTATAAATGCTATTACAGAGGACATTCAAAAGCATGGCATGCTAACTGAAATCTTTAGAATACATGACTTCTAGTCATGTAAAATCGTAGCTGTAATGCTGTAATAGGGGCAATCTTCACCTAAGGAAAGAGAATACAATTCAGAAGAGCAAATGTGCTTTAGTTTGAGCATATCAGGGCAGTTAAGTGTGTCAATATTAGCACAAATGTGTTTTTTGTTCTTCAAATAAATGAAGAATACGGATGTTCCTCCACAAGTCATGTGTCCATCTGTCATCATCCACAGAAAATGAAGGAGACAGGAAACAGCTATTGAAATAATGGTCAGTTCTCCAGAACTTCATACTACAAGTAGTTCTCACTAATTAAACTATTCACCTTCTTTAATAATGACTGCATCTCAGTGTGTTTGCTGGATGTTATAGTTAGGGGTTTTTCTAAATGTGCCAAGGGAGGCACAGTCAGTTGCTTAATAGCTTTATGTTTGCATCACAAACAAACCAGGACTGAGAGGAGATTATAGAATCACACTATTAGGCTACACTCTGAAGGGTTCACACTGTAATAATGAGACCTTGGTATCACACTCCTGCACTGCAACATTTAAGGAAAAAAATTTGACATGATTTCCTGACATTGTTCAATTTTGGACACAGCACTTCACGACAGATTCCAGCAAACCAAGGAGGACTCAGAAGAGACCTGTGGTTTTCACTTTCCTGAGGGAGAAAGGGGTGTCTTTTTGCAGAGCGTGTTGTTCTTAGCCCCAGCCTACGCTCCAGCCCCAGCTACAGCTACAGTCATGTAGCTGCAGTACAGCAGCAGCAGAGCAGTCTCTAGAGAGCCATCATTACTTCCCCACACAAAGGAGATCTGTTCTGCCCTGGTATCCTACAACAGGAGCCAAGAGTCTGTTCTGTATGGAAGGTCTATGTGCACCCACACATGCACACCAGGGTTGCTGCTTTTTCATGCTTGACGGTGAGTACCACGCAATAGGTGTATCAGTGGCCAGGAACAGATAAGAACAAGGACTTTAATCCTTGATGCAAACAGCTATTAGTAGAGTGCTTCTATAAGCCCACACATTAAGGAAAAGAAAGCATCGCTTTTTTTCCAGCATTATGTGCATTTCTTAATCAAGTCAGGGGTCATAATTATGCCAAAGTTAACCTATCAGCACACTAAGGTGATCATCTTGTCCTGTACCTCTACAGATGCGAATATACCACCAGGTGTATTATGCAACAGGTGAAGAGAAGAAAATGCATCTGTCAACTAGGCAGAAGATCTGGGATATGCCACAAAAAGGGGATAAATATCCTGTAACTTACCCTGCATCCACCCTTTTAGACTCCACAGAGAGCTTAATCTCAGTCCACTGTAGTGAAATTACAATAATGAATAATTTGGTTTCTCTTGCTGCTAAGAAGTCAGGCCACTCTGAAGTGTCCTGGGCTCCAGCTCAAAGGGAGGAGATTTGTTACAGAAAGGTACAGATGCAGTCCAATTCTTAAAGTTCAATCAGCTGTGGCTAAACTAAAAAGGAATTAAAATAGTGCTGGCACCAGTCAGTGTAATAGTTTTAGAAAGCTTCTGAGAGTGCTCTACTAACTGTGACAGAAATGTAGTAATCAAGACTGTGGCTGTCAGAAGTTAGTGTAATCTTTTATTTCCTCACTTTACTTATATAGTGAATATGGTGTAGGTGAACAATGCTTGGATCCCAGCGTTCAGACCATAATTCATTAGCCACCCACAAAATTTGTTTCTGTTTAGTTTCTTTTTCTTAACAAGCTTCCTTATTGCCATTACTGTATATCCACTTTAATTTTGTCAAATCAGTTTCCTGATAGTCTGCACGCTTTTTGTGGAATAACGCATTCACTGCCCAAATGCTGCCTTTGTACTAACAGGTAATAAATCAAAGACTATAAAATCACAAGAAAAACATGAACGGCTGATCAGAAGAGTCCTCTGGAAGTCACTTGGTGCACCTTCCTCCTCAAAGAGGGACAATCACTGATACCAGATCAGATCACCCACAGTTTTGTCAGGTGTTTAAGGCCAGGTTGAACAGGGCTTTGGACAACCTGGTCTAGGGGAAGGTATCCCTGCCCATGGCAGGGAGTTGGAACTGGATAAGCTTTAAAGTCCCTTCCAACCCAAACTATTCTCTGATTCTACGGTAAGTCTTGAAAAACTGAAGCACAGCAAGTTAGAGGGTACCACAGGAGGGTACTACTACACCTCAGTGTGTTCATTCACTGGAAAGTTTCACTGAGGCGTATTAACAGTAAGATGATAAAAGCCCTTGGATACTGCTCTGATCACATGTTATTTCTACTCTCTGGTCTTTGTAATACAGCATAAGGGTGTTTGAAGACAACTGATGAAAATAATCTCCTTGTTTATCTTTTGCATACTTTGCAATACAGAATGTCCATTAGCTGTGTATTTATCATTGCTTTGACAAAATCACAGAACAAACTAGATCATTCAACAAAAATCTGATGTGAATAAGGCGTGTTAAGACAAGCAATATTAAACAATAGCTATATTTTTCTCTGTTTCATAATAAAGTTTTCACCTAAACAAGCTCTCCAAGTTAACACTTAAAGCCTCATGAAGGGTCACAGATGATGTTTCTCTTCTAGTAGAAGTGTTAGATGTGAAAATAGGATAGTGGGATTGGAAGTAAATTCACAGATAAGGCTGTCATCTAGAAGGTCTGGAAACTGCTAACAGGAAGCTCTCCCTGACACTCAGAATAAGTTATCCCACTGAGAAAGGATCAGGGCACACTCAGAAGATTCAGGCAAGTTCAGGAAGGCATTGTGCTTAATGAATAGTCTGGGTTGGAAGAGACCTTTAAAGGTCACCTAGTCCAAGCCCCCTGTAATGAGCAAGGACATCTTCAACTATATCAGTTTGCTCAGAATCCGACCTAACAAAGCTTTTCACATAACCCTGATTCAAAAGGAAAGTACTCCACCTATACCACCTTCAGTAACAGTCATCCAGGCCTTTACTCTTGACCATCTCCACCAGCCCCCATCTGAGAGAACAGGTTTTTTTCTAGTGACACCTCCTCAGAAAGCCCGTGTACTTACCTTAATACCAGCATGGTCATTATGTCCATTTCAGAGGCAGGGAGGTATCTAGCTATCTGACTCTCATGCGATCTTTTCACAGCTTCTTGCTGTACAACTTGTACAGTTGTACAAGAGTACAAGTGTACTCTTGTACACTTGAGAACAAGCTGATGGGTTGAATCAAATCGTATTTACTCCCTGCAACGCCAGTACTTACCATCAGCTACGTTGACTGGTTTTCATACAGTGTGTCTGGATTCCTTTCCTCTGCTTTACAGTAAGAGCAAGTTTACTGCCAGCTTTCTGATCGTATCTCTGTACAATCACGTACGATACAGCCATTGCGCAACCTATTCTCAGATTCCACTATACACTTACAACTCATATTTTTCATAACTTGGAAAAAGACCAGGATTAATTTATTTGTCTTACCCGTATCAACCCTCTCAGGATATAGTTTTATAACCTTAAACAGTGCTACAAGGAAGACTCCAGCCTTTGCAGGAGAGCATGGAAGGTGTGCAAGAACAGGGCAGTCTAATGCATAAGCAACTGTCTGAGAAATTGGGTTCATTATTTTTACTCTGATGCTCATAACAAAATCTGTAGGACTGGAAAACAAGGCTGCATCTATGCTCTGAGAAGCATTCTAAACTCAGAGTGCCTACTGCGGTCTGGTGTATAGAGTCCAGTATGAGTTTCAAGAGTCCTTCTAGCTGCCAACATCAAGTACTGCTATAAAGGACTTAGCAGCCTCTGCAAGAAAAGAACCTATACTGCCTCATTTTTCTCCTTGACATCAATACTGCAAACATGCATGGATATTCAGATATTCCTAATACCATACATACTCTTGGTAAAGGTGCCTTAACATGTCTTTGTCACAGGAAGAACCCTCAGTTTCCCCACCAGAAACCTCAGCAAAACTGAAGAACTAGTACCAGAAACACTCCTAAAGGAGGAAAAATTGATGTTTATTCTGGCTTCAAGATTAGAAGGTGAAGGTTGGAACTGCAAAGAGTAAGATAACTTGCTAATCATTGTATCTGATACTAAGCGCAGCATCTATGCTACCCTAATGGGAAGCAATGTAGCGAATAGAACCAATGTGGAGGATCTAAGCGACCACCAGACATTCAAGTGCCCAAATTCTTGGGAAGCTCTGGGTCAATAATTGTAAGTCAGGCTAAACACTGATTTTAATCCTTCCCCTGTCCTTTAGATACCAGACACCTAAGAAACTTCCAATTACAAAAAAAAGCCAGGAAGTCTGATTGAGATTTCAGACTGTTTGCAGGGATTTGGCTGAATCTTGATTTGGGAAGGCAGATGAAAAAATACAGAAACGATGAGATGAGAAAGTCTGCCCTGCACATGGGTGCCCACACCCTAAGGAAAATCCCAAAGTAGTAAAACACTGCAAGTGCTTACTGACAAGATGATAGCTGTGAAAGTTACCTGAGAGTCTTCCTGTTCTCAGGAATGCAAGACTAATGTTTTGATGTTTTCACTCACAGAATTAGGCAATCTTCGTATCTTCATCTTCTGCCAGTTTTTCTGCCTCTTACGTGACTCTCAACTCTAGCATCTGTCTGGAGAAAAAAAAAAAAAGAGAATTTCAGGCATCCAGCTCTTCTGAACCTGTAGTTTCTGGGTTTCTCCTGCTCCAGCTAGTCCATAAAAACTGATACATAACTTAAAGAAGTTTGGTGCTGTAAATAAATCATCTGAACCACTGGACAAAGGTAGGCCAGAACTGACTCATGGGACTGCCACTACCACACATTTTCCTGAGGATGCAAAGCTCTGCACTATGTTTTTAGGAAAGTGAATTAAAGGAGCAGTTGTTGCACTCCAGTGAAACCTCTTTCTGCTGATCACTAATATCAGACAGTCATTTCACCAAGTTTTTTCCTATAAATAGCCTGAGCTGGATCTTCTGGTATAAGACTGACCAAGAATGGTGTCTAAAGTGTTAGATTGAAAGCTTTCCTCATTAGTCTGGGGAGCACTGGATACTCTTTGGGGAAGGAAACAAGAAGTTTCTTGTTAAGAGGAACAGAATTTCAGGTAAAGCAATCTGCCCGTAAGTGTCTTGAGAACCACCCCTTCCCAACACTTAACAAAGAAGCAGGGAAAACCCCTACAACTTTAAAATACAGTATACACATCAATTTCACAAATAAAGGCTCCTAATCTAAGCTAGGTCAAAATAGAGCTAAGGGGAAGTTAACAGACAAGCAAATACAACATGCTTAAACATTTTATTTTCCAGAGATAGAACAGAGGAGAGAGATGTAGGGTTCAGGTAACACAAAACACAACCACAAGGCAAAGGTTTGGCCTGGCTTGCTTTGAAACAGGAGTCAAATTAGATACACTACTCCCCTGCTTACTTGTTTGTCATAGCACAACTCTGCACTAATGGTTAGACATTAAAACCACAACCCTTCCCCAGCAGAGCGTTCCTCAAATGAAGCCTGCATGCACAGAGAGGCCGTCAGCTCGGGGCCAGGGAGCAGCAATGGCGGCTGCTCCTTCAGGGCCTGGGGCAAGGGAATGCCAGGGTGGCAGGGCTTGTCCTGCTGCCTGTGGCAATGGCACCAGCTGGGTCTTACCGACAGGCCCATGGTGCTGGGGCAGGGCAGTGCCAAAAGCCACCCTGCAGGGGTTCTGCTCCCCACACAGCCATGGGGCCGGACCACACCAGGCCAGCAGCCGCGGAGGAGGCTCAGAGCAGGGTGCTCCTCAGGCAGAGCTGAGCTGCCGCGGGGCCAGGCAGGGGCTGAGGGTGCCGGGCCGCGCTCACATGGCACCCATGGGTGCGGGGAGCCCCCACTTGAGGCAGGCAGTGCCCCCACAGGACCCTGTGTGCCCCCGGGCCCTGCCCTCACCGTGTGAGGGAGGCCTTCAGCTGACACTGCTGCTTGCTGCGAGCTGTGGGCCTGACCCGTCACCCATTGCCAATTTAAGCCTTGAGGTTCCTCGCCTTCTGCTTATTAGAATCCTATTATTTCTTTCATGCAATGCTCGTTTTGCGTTCTTTTAATTTAATTGCTGCGCTCTGTGAAAAGCATTCTTCTTAAGCTCATTCCTTTTGCTCAGGTTGGTTGGTGTTTGAGTCAAGAGGATCCCCTTCCCCTCCGGGAGCTGCAGCTTCCTTAGATTTATGGATGAAAATAATCTGTGGGCTGTTTTCTCCATCGGTCCCCAGGCACCTGCTGGAGGTAAAGCACTCCTCCATCTAAACCCTGGTTAACACCAACTGTTCACAACGTGGCTTCCCTGCGGTGCTGCAGCAGCTATTGTATTGGTGAGGCTTTTGGGGCTTTGGTTTCCCATGAAATGGCCACAAGTCCTTGCTCTCTCATGCACATGGAGTTAATAATTTTTTTAAAGTGACCTTTCCAACAGAATTCCATATCTGCTGTTGTAGCTTCAATCTCATTTCCTGGAGAAACTCAGATAAATGGTGAACCGAAATAATCATACTGCTGTGCCATAACTCCGTGTTTTCTTTTCATTCAGCTCCTAACAGACCCTCAGTTAATCCTCTGAAACATTCAGTTCGCAATTCAAGTTTAAAATCTTTAATTTTTGTTCCTTTTCTTGTTGTTCAGGGCCTCACTCCTCCTATTCTACTGGAAAAGAGGAGAGTGTGAGTAATGAGGCAGAAATAACTTCTGCATCAAACTGTCACAATCAATCCACCAGTTCATGGATAATCCAATTGACATAGTCTATTTTTAAACTGCTTGGCTTAATTCACTTTCTGTATAAATGATTGCACCCTGCCATCTATTCTTAACTTGTAAGAAAGGTGTATTTTTAACATTGAGTTAAAAGACTGTAGGAGGGAAAAAAGGAGTGTTGGGCAGAATGAAGTATTGACAGGAACCTGGTATATCCTGCACTGCTTCGTATCAGCGGCTGATCTGGATGGATCATGCCATTTCAGAAGGGACAATTATGTTTATAACTCTGTCTTACATAAGGAAAAAAAGATTAGACAAGGCGTTTTCATAGATCATTTCATGACTCTCCAGAACAGCTCCTAACACTCACTTGCTACAAAGTTTGCCTCACTCCTATCCCTCAAATATGTCAAATTTTTACAGCCTGTCTTGGTTTTTAACTTAGAAACTCTTACATCTCCTTCTTTTCTCCTTTCCCTTTCTGTGTAAGCATCCAAATGTTCACTATTCCTTTTATATAACTGGTCATGCTCAGTAATCATCTTGCAGAGACCTGATGTAAATTTAGAAAAGCCTTCGTTCTTTTCCACCTTATTTGCTACTGTCTCAAGTCTGATTTTTTCTAGAACATTTTCAGGTTTATTTTCCCTGTGCAAGTAACAGACCACAATGTTCATACCTTTAACACTGCCCATTTTTCTGTATGGAAGTCCAGTTCTCAGCTTTTTGTTGAACCCTTCCCGATTTCAAATACTTTGTCAATTAAGAGTTTAGCTTAGCTCTCTAGTCTATTAAAACATCTGTACTGTTTTCCTTAGGAATATTGGATTGCAGATACCCTATACTCAATAGAAAACAGGTACAGCCATATCCTTTTGCAAAACATTTGAATTTACAAGAATCAAATTGGGTACCATTTATAAGCAGTTATCACATTTGTAT
>JAOEHY010012541.1:1660-16525 GCA_025447955.1 Psilopsiagon aurifrons
TTGTCCTATCACTACAGTCCCTAATGAAAAGTCCCTCCCCAGCATCCCTGTAGGCCCCCTTCAGATACTGGAAGGCTCAAGTTCTTCTCAAAATGGTTGCAGGTTATTTGGTAGATGAGTTGAAATAGGTTTGCTGTAACACCTGTGTTTGTTCAGTTCTTTAGAGCAGTGTAAAGCGGGAACAACTTTCTGCAGTTCTCTGATGGCTTTCTTTTGTCTTTGTCCGTAATAATGAGGTTGTCTATTGTCCATAATAATGAGGTTGTCAGTGATAATATAGAGTATGTTTTGTGTAAGGATTATGATATATACTAATAGCTGGTAACATTGTAAATAATGATTACTTTCAGTTGTTCTGAAATTCCTAGCTGTTGTGGCTTCACAGACAGTTTAGGTATTCATATTTGTGGTGTACTTACCATGTTCCTTGAAGCAGGAGTGTTGTTAGTTGCAAGGAGGGGAAAGAAAACAAAGCAGGAGAGAAAATGTGTGGGCTGGAAAACATAAGAAAGGTAGACACCGTCAGACAACTTCTGGTGACTTTTTTTTCCCAGCATTTTTTTGGAAATTTGGATCTCAGCCAAAGACCTGATACCAGTCAAATAGAGGTGAGGTACAAGCAGCTTTGCATACCCATGTGAAAAGCTTACAGATTGTAAAGCGTATTTGAGAAAATTTTCTCTGTTTGGAATGATGCCAGTCAATAATAGAGGAATACTTGGGCTAAACCTAAAATTATGGGGCAGTATAATGTGAAGTAGCAATGTTATCTTGGTCCTCTTGCATTTAGCACTGCGCAAGAGTGATTATTTTGTGCTGTCTTCATAGAATCATAGAATGTTTAGGGTTGGAAGGGACCTTAAAGATCATCTGGTTCATGTAATTCTGGGCTGTTACTTACACAACTGTCTGCTTGACAAACATACAATACTGATTGTTTTCAATGTCCAAAACTTCAGTTGTGAATCTCAAGGAAACTTTCAAGGGTCAAATTGAAGTTGTTGATACAAGTTCTAGATAGAATGAAAATTAACACTGAATGTTATTTTCCTACTGAGTTCATGAATGAACCTGGTGAAGTTTGGTAATGAGAAGAACTAACATCTGGTGGTTTTGCTTCTATAGTTTAAGAATCAGCTTCTATTTTTTTCTTAACTGGAAACAGTTGTCATGACAGAGACAGGTAGAACTATCCTATATTCTGCTGTTTTTTGGAGATTTGATGTTATGTTGCAATGCCTATAAGGTGAACTAAAATACTGTGGAGCAGTTTTCCCCTCCAATTCCCCCATGCCTCCTCTGCTTTAAAACTGAGAAGGCGCTATAGACACAACAAAAGCTTTTCCAGAGTCCTCCCCATGTATTTTATTTACTAGTGGCCTTGAACATGCTGACATCTGTAACAGAAAAACCCATCTACTTCAGGTTGGCATAATTCCTGCATTAATTTCTTTTAATGAAGTTGAAGTGCAGGAATAAAAAGAGTGAGAAGGGGGAAGTCAATTTATTTTCCGTATTTTTTGAATGAAACAGACTGCATCTTGTCACTCTTCCCCTCTTTCCCTTTCCATCCTTCCACTGTTCACATATCTAGACATCAGTACTTCTAGGTCTGAAAGCATATTTAGAATAATGTAATTTCTTCCACAGTGCAGCCCATAGCAATTACTTCATGAAGGTCTCTGTTGGAATCAATAATTTCTGATGGTCCTGGAGCAGTAATTTTCAGATTGTTAACTTCCGTGCATCAGTCAGCTGCTGTGAAGATGATAGCAAATGTACCTAGGAGAAGCACTTCTTTCTTTCAGTCTTTGCCTGAATTTGCCTCTCAATGGGAGATTTTCAAATGGAGAAAGATTGATCCCTGAATCGGCATTTCTCAGAAAGAAGTACAGTTGTGTTTAAGGTAAATGACTTGTGGTACATGATGTCCCTGAGTAAATTCCAGTATTCTGTCATCCTTATGTTAATGTACCTGCCACCTCTCCTGGGCTTGCTTAGCCTGGAGAGAATAAGGCTTGAGTGGGGCATAGGCGTAACCTCCAGTACTTGTTAGGCCATTATCAGGAACATGGAGCCAGGCTTTTCACGGGGATACGGGGTGAAGGGGTAGAAGACAAGGGCATAAACTGGAACAGGGGGGACATGGGAGAGCTGCCCTCTGCATGAGAACAGTCGAGCATTTGAACAGATTGGCAAAGAGGTTATGTAGTCTTCATCATCAAGAAGTTTTTGGGATCAAGGTGTGGATAAAGGCATGGGCAAGCTTGTCTTATCTCTTAGCTGATTCAGCTTTGAGCTGGAGGAGGTCCCTTACAACCTGATTTTTTCTGTGGTAATTTGAATAGTTTCTTCTGTTGAGAGTGTGTGCCTTTGGTAAAGGAAGGTGAGCTGTTACCAGGTAATTCTGGGTGTAGTTGAACATATGATCTGGTTGAGAACAAATGAAGTGGTCCTGTGATGCTGGTCCCATTGTGTTCCTAGAGGTGTGCATAGGAGACACTCCTATCTCAGCTTTAGTGGTGATAGAAAAGAGATTGAAGGAAAAGTAGTCTAAAACATGTTTGCTGCTTTACTTTTATTGGTTTTGTTGCTGTCTAAAGTCTCACATTTTTTTAATCTGAGCAATCAAAAATACATGTTAGAAATTTGACAAATGACAGGGACTGAAACAACTTGAGAGCTCTTTCGTTATTCCTATTTACTCTTGTTAATCAGTATGGAAGGGTGCAGCAACTGATGGTCTAAATCGTGTTTGCTGTGGATTCCCATGTACCCCCAGACCAACAGCACTGATTTAAGGGGAGCATTGGTGTTGACTTTAAAACCTTACGGAAAAGAAGCTTGAATTCATTGTTAAGAGAGTTTAACTTCAGTGCAGTGGTATATAGGGCCAGCTTGAATATCAAGGGAGTGTGGTTTATTTATGCTCTGATTAATTATGGAATAAGTGTAGTCATAAGTGGATAGTTAATGTTTTGGGTTTTTATTCCCTCCACTAGCATGTTAGAATGTATTGGTTTGAGGTTTTTTCCTCTTAAATTCAGTTGTTTCCTTCTTGGTGTTCTGCAGATCAGCAAGTCTTTACTGAGCTTACTTGCCTGTGATGGTTGTTCATTGACTCTTTGAATCCAACATGCTTTTTAAATGTGGCCATCCCTGGGAGGCCACCTTTGTTTCCTCTGGCACTTTGCCTTATACTTTACTATTGCTCGTATTAGTTTTTGTTGACTTCTTCAAGGACTCTTTAGAAGTGCAGGTCTGGCACGCTTGAAGTCAGAAAGACTTATTTTTTTTAATTGATAGCTGTCAGCTTGCATGTGTCCGGGTCTGATAATGCAGCAAACATAACTGCTGGTTGAAACAATTATTGTGTCTTTCTCCATATTGCAGAGATGTGCTGATAGCCCATGTGCTCCAGATGTCACTGGTGCTTATATATTCCAGGGAAAGCCATCTGTCTGTCAGCAGCCAATTCTTTATACTTTGTCAGGTGAAAAGGTGAAACCTTTTCCTTGGGTTGCACCTCCAAGTAGCTTTGGTGATGACACTTGAGCAGAAGGGTAGACTTTGTGTTGCAATGTGCTGACAGAGAATCACCTCCAGGTTGTTCTGTGGTTCCTTGTTTGTGAAGGAGCTAATGGGAAGAGGTTTCATCCAGACCTTTTTGCAGAAATGGGTCTTATAAGGACTGTGCTCCCCTTTAGGAGTTACGGGCAGTCTTGGTGTGTTTGTGCTGATCTCTCATGCCCAGAATTATTACAGAGAAGAAAAAGGGGTGAGTGTAGGTAAGAACTTAAAAGCTGGGTCTAGCCATGGAAAAGACTGTGGTTTTAGATTCTGTGGACAGAAAACCTGCTGCCTGAGGCCAGTGGTCTAATTCAAGGTCTCTCATGGCTCATGTGAAGGCTCCGTTCTCTTCTAGTCTTCTGCTCCTTCATACCTTGATGAGTCTTCCTCCCTGGTGCTCCTGCTCTCTGGGTCATGCAGCTTCCCTTGCTATTGTTGCCATCTGCTTTGTGCCAGAAGCAAGTGAAGGGGGAGCTTAATTCAGGCAGTTGTCTCCCTCCTGGCTGGTGGCACAGGACAACCTGGAGGAACCTATGGGGAAGTGGGGAGAGAGGGCTTGTGTAGTGTCACCTTCAATGATTTGGCAAGGTTGAGGAGCAACAGAAGCACTGGGCAGTATGGACTGTGCAGGCAGGGCTGCCGGGATTGTGGGCATGTGGAATCCAGTTGAGGTTTGAAGTCTGTGGCTGCATGTAGGAAAGCCTGTTGTGCTGGGAATTGGGAAGTTCTGTGTGAGTTAGGTCATGAATTCCCTTTCCTGTAATGTGGGATGCTGGACCCAAGAGCTTTGCTGTACATGCAAGAATGCTGTGTACCCCAAGACGTCGTGCAGCAGTGGCAGGCCAAGAGATGGGCATGGGACAAAGATACTCAGGATATCTTGGTACCTTGTATTCTGAGGTTTGTTGGAAGTGAGGTGAGAGATGTGTGGAGGGCTGGAGTTTACCCTTGAGGATGTGCCAGTGTGTGGCCTGGCAAAGGTATTGGAAAATGTGATTTAGACATCACTGTGGAACAGTCCCCTGTGGAGCAATGATCCTAGTTCTGCAGTGTCACCGTGTACCTGTTGAAGAGATTGCTGCTGAGAGCTGCAGCTTTTGTACACTGGATTGGGTTTCAGATTGAGCACTGACTGCTGGGTGGTATTTGGGGTGGGGGATAAATGCTCTAATATGAGCATATTCTGGGAAATTGAGTGAGTAATGTGAATTGAAGTGTTATACTCCGTGATGGTAGCTCAGCTTTGCTGCTGTGTTTGTGCGTAGAAGCTGTTAAGTTGACTGTGATATTCTGAAGTGGATGTGATGAGGTAGCTTTGAAGTGACAAAGGAAAGAAAATTAATTGGCTAAAGGAAAATGTCTCCTTTTCTGTAAGGAATTAAGGTAGAATATTCAGTAATACACTTACACAGTGGTAACTTCCAGTGAGTGCCTTTAGAAGGACAAATATGGCATGTCTTAGGTGCTTTGTGGCTTATTAAAGCTTCTTTTATATGCTGGATATTCTTGCCTCTGTAACCAAACTTTGAGTAAACCATTTGTCTGGATGGCTCTGAGGCACATCAATGTTGTCCTCGTGTTTGACAACATTAGGACATCTGCGTTCTTCCTACTGTTGAATAGATGTTAAAAGCCTTTTATATTACACTTAGCTTGTTGAACAGCCTAATTAATGTATCAATATGATCTTATATGGATAGTGTTGTATTGAAAGGGACTGGGCTTGATGACATGCAAGAGCATTTCTATCTTGTTCTTTCTTCAAATACATCACTAAGCTTCTTGTGTCTCTGATGGCAGGCAGAAAACATGAGAGCGTGGAGGAAAAGGTGGCAAATCGGAAAAGCAAAATAAAATACCCTTCTGCGGAGACCGAGACTATTCAGCAAAACCATATGAGTGGCACAGGAAAGAGAGCAAGGTTGTATCAAAAGCAAAAAAATAAGGAACAGCTTTCTTGTGTGTGTGGTTCCTTCTGCAGAGTCAGCACTATAACTGGTCAAGTTTATGGTGATTATTTTTATTTAAAGATATTTTACTTGCCAAAGCACAAATACATTTTTTTAGAAGGAGATAGTAGGCTAGCATGCTTTTAGTTTTAGAAACCATACTACTACCCTCTGTATTTAAAATATTATTAATTCCTTCATCTCTTGCAGCCTCAAAGGCTTTCTCTCAGTTGCAGGATTGAACAGAAGGCATCTGGTGCTTGAGTGGGACTGTTGTGCCTTGAGGAGTTGAAAGCCTCAGGGTCTAAATGAGGCACAGTGCTAGCATACAACTTGATCTTGGCTTGGTATGATGGTACAGTGAGCTGCTAAGGGGGAATACACTTTGTGTGCAGTTTAATGTAGGAATAGCTAATTTGCTTTAGCTTCAGGAGAGTAAGCTGTGGATTTTTGCGAGTCACTTCTTCCTCTCAGCATTAGATGTGTGGCAGTTTAACCTTTATGCTGTCAACAGATCTGTGCTGGAATGTTTAGAAAGGGTATATGCCAGTGGTGTGAGTTCGTGGGTTGGAGTTGAAGTTACAACCATCCATCAAAACTGAAAATATGTGATTTTTCACTTTGACTGGTTGTTGGTTCCACCACTGCCATCCCAAGCTGCATACCTCTTGACACCTTCAGGTCTGGAATGCAAACAGCAGACTTCAAGACTAAATTAAGGTATTTCTGGTTTTCCAAACTATACACGAGTCTTTCCTAACAACAGAGTGGACAGAGTTTCCAGATAGTTAGTGTGATGATTTTAGGGTGATTTTCTTTCACTATAAAATCCTGCACTACAAGCAGAAGTTACTTGATTTCTACATCTGTTCTAGGTTAGGCTGGTATGTGACAACTGTGATGTGAAATCAATCCAACTTTTTCTTTTGTAAAGAAGTAAGTTTAAGTTCTTTGGTGGGTGTGTTTTGGTTTTTAAATCCTTTGTACTTGGATGGCTTTTTAATTTGTGATCTGTTTTCCCAGAGGAGTGACCACACTGGTTAAAACTCCTTCAGGCCAAGTCATGTGTTGGAAGTACTAATGGAGCACTTGTGGTGGTGACTGATGCCAGATTGTGGATCTCCTTGGGGAAGTTTGAATACAAGTTATGTGGCAACAAGTCTTTGAATTTCTAGTCTGTGTTAGTGTGCAGGGCTGCTGAGCTTGATGTTGGTTATCAGGTAGCTGATAATCATAGAATCCTAGACTAGTTTGAGTTGGAAGAGACCTTAAAGCTCATCCAGTTCCAACCCCCTGCCACAGGCAGGGACACCTTCCACTAGACCAAGTTGCTCCAAGCCCCATCCAACCTATTTTAAAATGGAGTTGGTATTTAGCTCATCTTTGACCTCATCCTTGAATAAAGTTGAGATTCTAAGGTGCACTTGGGAGCTGGCATGCAGCCAGCATTAGTTGGAAGTCAAAACTCACAGCGTGCTTTTGAGGTGCACTGTCCTACCAAAGCTCCTCCTGCTGAACCTCTGCTCTTTCACAGGTGACAGAGCATTCCGTTCTCAGCAGGGGCAACCACCTTGCCAGCTCTCTATGCTGTCCATTCTCTGCTCCATAGATGCCAGCCATTTTCTCCCACAGTTCAAAGCTCTAGCTGTTCTTGGTTTGTATTTTATTTTGGTAGTTGAATTAACCACCCTGAAAACTTGTATGCTATCTCCTGGTACACCATTGGTCTAATAAAAGATATCTGCTCTTCTGTAAGTCTTGCCAAATTTGTGTAACCCTAATATTGCTGGCCTAGGGTTTGAATCCACTTGAGTTCCCATTTGTATGAGTAAAGCTCAAAGCAGCCAGAGGCCTAAAACATGAAAAGAGCTTTCTTGTCTGATGTGCAGAAAGCTATGCCTGGTGACACTTGATGTGGAGAACTTGTTAATATGGTGTTTGCTGCTTTTAAGAATTTGTCAAATTTTAGGTATGTAAGTAATTAACATCTAAAGGCAGCCAAAATAGCTGTCATGTCTTATGTCCTAAACCAGAATTTCACCCCTTTGCACACTCACAGTGCAACACAGACCTGTGATTCAAGGGTTCCTGGTCAAGGATTGCAAAGAGGGTCTAGAGGCTGGCAGATCTTGATGTTTAGCAGCTATAGTTTGTGCGAAGTAAACTCAGATCTTGAAATGTAATGTTGTATTTTTTTTTAGTGCAGTGGTATTCTGTTCTGAAGTTTAGCACATTTCTTCAGTCTTTTAGAGAGAGAACAGGATAAAGAAAATTGCTGTCTTGAAAAGCTCACTGGCATGGTAAAGCTGTCATTTGTACTGATCCTGCATGATCATCTGCCTGGACTATTGCACATGCTGTTTGTCTTATCCCTCTACAATAGAGGCACTCGTGTTTGGAAGTGTGGGATGTCCCTGAGCTTCCAGTACCTTCCCTGGAACCTGCAGGTTCTCAGCACTGTGAAATATCATGGTTTGTATCTTGAAGCTGCTGGAGGCTCATAGACAAATCCCAAGTGTACTTCACCTTTAGTGACAGGATAGAAGAAGGAAGTAAGTGTGTTAAGCAAAGAGCTTAATTGACTACTATTGTGTACCATTGAGAGGACACTCTTCTTTAGAGTGGCCTGGGTATGGTGAAATACTGAGGAGCTGAACAGATAAATCAGTTGGTGTAAGGCACATGCAAACAGTCGATATTAACATGTCAGTTGTTTACAGTAAATGAGATCAAGTTGAAATGCCAAGTGCTTGCCATCTTCTTCAGCTGGTATAGTTATTGAAATATGTGAATATAAGCTGGCAACAATTGATCAGTTTTGGTTTTGTTTTCCACTTTTGTGTGCGAGTTGTGACTTCACATGGAAGTAACTCTAGAAATCTCTAAATAATAAGGAATTTAACCAATTGGTATCTGAGTTTTCTATTTACAAGTCTAAAGTATGCAAGTGAGGTTTGTCCTACTTTTTCCAAGAAAAAATTGGCCACCTGAAAGGACCTGTGTTTATTGCTGCCTAACACTGAAGCCGAGTGTTATGATTATTTCTGTGACCTTTCTGATGATGGCTTGTTCTGTTGTTGTGTTTGTTTTTTTTTTCACAGTCTCTGGTGAGGATTCAGAATGGGAGACAAGCCTATCTGGGAGCAGATTGGGTCCAGCTTCGTACAACATTACTACCAGCTTTTCGATGCAGATAGGACTCAGTTAGGAGCAATATATGTAAGTATCTACACAGTGGGGGCTGGGGCGCGCTCCCATTGTCTGTCCAGGTTTCATGTAAGATGCAAGTAGCGTCACCCAGGTGATTTGCTGTGTGACCTCAGGTTACACAACTTATCTTCTCCTAAAAGGAGCATGTCCAAATTCTAGGCCTTGAGGCTGTATTCAGGGGCTCTTCATACTGCTTTTTGTTGCATCTGTGACCCTGAAATACTTCATGCTGTGGCCC
Organism: Psilopsiagon aurifrons; assembly: GCA_025447955.1. Lineage (NCBI taxonomy): Eukaryota > Metazoa > Chordata > Aves > Psittaciformes > Psittacidae > Psilopsiagon > Psilopsiagon aurifrons. The sequence goes on from JAOEHY010012541.1 coordinate 10,628, forward strand.
CTGGTTCCCTTCTTTGTTCTTTTGGCTCTTGCTGCACTGTATAGTTCCTCCTGATGATACATGGAGGACCAGAAGCTTTTTCAGAGTGGTTGTGATGATGTGCAGGTTCAGCACAGTGTGGCTGGAAGAAGTGGCTTTTTGATGTGGTGTGAGTCAAAAACAGGCCCTGGAAAGTCTACCAGAGAGCCAGAGAGCATGAAAGTGGAGTTCTTAGGAATCTGCCATTTTGTGCTGAGACATTCAGAGCTTCAGTGAGAGTTGAAAACTGGATGGGAAAGAGTTGGGAATTATGTTCCTGGAGCTATTTAAACCCAAAAAGGTGGAATGAGTTCCCACCTGTGATAGGGTGCATAAGAACTTGGGCTGTCAGGTGTAGGGTGAGGGTGTTGTTTGGAGATGGCAGCAGGCAGACTTTGAGCTCAGTGGAAGCCAATTCGGATGTCTATTTGCCACTGTTTTAAGACTGGATTTGAAAAGGCAGAGCTGTGTCAACAGTTGGATATTGTGACTCTAGTTTAAGCAGAAGATTCTAAGCTGAGCAGGGAGCTTCTTGTCTGTTACTGTTGCACCTGACAGCGTGCTCAGAACACCTTCCCTCATATCCTGGAAGTGCCTGTAAGCTGAACCACCTCAGTCACTTCATGCCATGGAGGGCAGTCTGTTAGAAAACCTTTAGAGGCACATTCTATGTTTCTGGATGTGGGTAGGATATGCAAATCAGTATCTGAGAGGAAAAAAATTTGGTTGAGAAACTCATTTTGTCAGATTTCTTAATATATTTTTTGTCTTTCTGCATGCTTGACTTCGTGTGCATAGGTTTATTATTATTTTTTGTACCCGTTAGATTTGTTTCTGAGGGATAACTTTGACCCAAAGGCAGGAACATTTTTTGCTGGTAGAATCATGATAATGAAATTTAGTCTATGTAATTTCTAGTTGATTATTCCAAACTTTTCCAGTTGCTCTTTGTATCTTTCTTGGAGGTTGTTTTCAAATAGCTGGATCCTAAGGATCTGTGCCAAGTAAACCAAGTCCCTTACCAGGGTTACCTAAGGGTTTAAGGGTTACTTAAGCCAGCTGATGATTTTTTTTCTTTTCCCCCCAGATTGATGCATCATGCCTTACGTGGGAAGGACAGCAATTCCAGGGCAAAGCAGCTATTGTTGAAAAACTCTCTGTAAGTCTGTAATCCTTCCTGAAAGCTTTGAGAAACAGTTCTGAAGACTCTTAAGTGAATGGCTTCTGCAGTTTAAAAGACTTCAGCAGGTTAAAAATAACAAATGCGGGACTTGTGTTTTCAACTTCTGGTCTTCAAAAAACATTACTTGTGATTAATTCTATGTAGTGTGATGTTCCACTGGGGTCTCTACTGGTGGAACATTAACTGACTCCCTTAGTTTGTGAGGTTGTTTTGTGACTGTAATTACATTTGACATTGTTAACTTACTTTTAAAGAAAGTATAGTTCATAAAGTCACCCTTATGATCTAGAGGAATAAAAGGTGTTTTTTGCTCTTTCAAAGCATGTCAAGGAAGTAGCAGTATCAAACTTATTTGGATCTGCCTGTGACAGGCTAAACATTATTACTTTCTGGTACATAAAATGCAAATAATTTCTACAGTGGAGAGCCTGACTTCTCAATGCATCACTTATCAGATGTTTGGATATGAGCAGTTACGGTTCACAACTTCGAAAGCAGTGCTTCCTCTTCAGTGAGTGACAGGAGAGCATTCCTTACTACATAGAGACTGAAATTCTGTGTTTGTTTAGTTAAACTTGGAGAAGTTTTATCTTTTTGAGTAAATCTGTGCTTCTGTTCTAAAACTGAGCGTACTTACAAGTTGTTATGAGACTTGGAAGTTTCTTTCTTTCGCAAGATGTGGAGGGCATGCTTTAGGTCCTGAGATGTTCTGCCCAGAGCATGGTGTATCCCACAGATACACCATTTTTATTGCGAATTGAGAAGAAAAGTCCTTAATTCAGATACTTATCTTGTTGCACAGCTACTGCTCCTGTGTTCTAGAATCACTACTTTCATACAGGACATCTTGAACTGTGAAGACTGAGGTTTCCCCTTGGGTCTGTGTTGTAGGTGCCTGCATTGCCTTTGAGAAGGTCATCGCTGATACACCTGTATCTTGCTACAGTGTGGGAACTAATACTTGATCTTTCTTTCTGGATTGGTGCTGGACTTCAGAGTTGTTTCTGATAGGGTGCCTGTCCTAATCAGGGGCAGCCTGATTTTCATTGAGCATTTGAAGTAATTATCCTGTAGTTCTATTAACCTCATGGACCAAGGAAGAGGCTGGGACAGGTAGCTTTGCTGCCAGGGGTGAGTTTCTGTTACTCAACTTTATTCTTGCACAGTTTCTCTTACCTGGCTTCAGTGAGGTTTCAGAAGTTTTGGCAGTGAAAGCGCAGACAAGTTTTAGTGACAGAGGACACAAAAGCCTTGGTGGTTGTGTAGCTTCTCACATATTTGTTGCTTTATTGTACTCTTCCGATCAAGAAATGCTTCTCTCCAGTACAGGTGGATGTCTATAAGCAATCATCTTTTTTAGGTAGCCTCTCTCTATGGTAAAAATCAGTGATCTCTCCTATTAGGTGACCCTTCTTTTTCCAGTGGGATTTTCCCCCCTGCATCACCTGAGTAGCTCACTTGGCTGGCCAACCATTGGCGTCCTTTTCTCTGAAGGGGACAGTCAGGTACTTGAAACAGGCACTGTCTTACCCAGCCTTGTCTTTGATTCTTTGTCACCATTTTGTAGCACTCTTCACTCCAAAGCTGGAAAGTTTTCTCCCCCCAGTCTCACCTCTTATTGGCATCTTGTCACGCTGAAAGCTGAAATCTGGGTACAACCACATTAATTCCCCTTCATCTCTCTGCCTTTTCAAGGGACTTCTTGCAGGACTTGTTCAATAAGAAGCTGTTGTGCTGAGGTGAAACCAGGCTTCACTGTGCTCTTTTCTCAAAGGAAGGGTGTGCAGTGCTCCAGGCTATGTTTGTACAGACCATGTGGGCACATTGCACGTTCAAGTTTGGGATGGTGACTGTAGAAAATACTCTGAAGGTGGTTCCAGAAAGAGCGCTCTGGATTTTTTTTTTTTGTTCCTATAAGTCTATTCCATATTACAAACCAGTTGGCTCACTTTGCAGTTCATAGTAGATTGGAATTCTCCCAGCCAAGAGGAAACACTGCTGGTTTTATTAGTGAGTGTTCTTGAATAGTGTCGCTCTGATTAGAGAGCTGCTTCCTACATGTCCTTTGCTTCTCCAGGTCCTGATCCTTCCACAGTTTCTGTGTTCTCTCTTATCTAAGGATTTAGCTTGCTGGTATTCTACCTAGTGCCTTGAGCTTGTTCAGGCAAAACTGTACTTCACATTCTTGACACTGGGACTCAGGTCTCCCATTCTTGTACTCTAGGCCTTCTAGGAAGTCTTTCAGGCTCATTCTGCTAGAGTGAAATGCAGAACTTGTCAAAGAATATGTCTGAGACTGTTAACAAACCAAGGAAACGAAGCAAAGGCATTAAGTACACTGAGGTTTAAATGACCACATGCTGCTGTCCTCTGCAGTGCGTGGACTCTGGGTTTTGTCTCACAGAGCTCCATTGTGCTGAACTGTCACTTCTAAAGCATCTAGCATTAACACAGCTTTTGATAGAACAGTGCCAAAATGTCATTTGTCTTACAGGACTCTGAGATCCCCAAAATATTTGATAATCATAGCTTGGAGTTGCCCATGGTTGGAATATGAGAGTGGATTTGGTTGAAAGAGAGGGATTGCACCCCAATGTCTGGTGATTTTCAGTGTGTGTTCCTTGCACACTTAGCTCCAGACACACTTGCACTGACTACATGATCATTAAGGGAAGAAAAAAGGAGAGAGGTGGATATGTGGATTTCCAGTCTTGGAAACTGGTTCTGGGTCAACCGCACTTCCTTTCTGTTCATAGCCACTTAAACAAAATAGCCAACTGGGAGTTGTCTGGTAAACCTCAGTACAGGATCATACAATCTTTGAACACTGTTCAAAGCACTATTTGAACATGTGTGCGCCTTCATCATGTGGATTTTCAGCTTAGAGTTGATCTGAAACTCTTCAGGCAGTGTAATTAGACCAGGAAAAGGTGTTGTTTACTGTATAGGGTGACATTATTTCATGACTCAGTATTTGAAAAGCGCAGTGGTTGTGATCAACCCAGCCTAAGCAGTGCCGAGTTACAAAAGTACTGCCAAAATAGTCAAATGCTTCATAATGTTGGATTTGCTTGATCTTTGTTTTGCCATCATGCAGTGACTGTACGCTTCCTTATTTTGCTTTCTTTTCATTGCAGAGCCTCCCTTTCCAAAAAATACAACACAGCATCACAGCACAAGACCACCAACCTACACCTGACAGCTGTATACTCAGTATGGTAGTGGGACAGCTTAAGGTAAACTCCTTCCATGACAGGTTAACAAATGCTTATGTCATAGGTTTTATTTTTAGGATCCTAAATAATCTGATCTCTGAAAACATTAAAATGCTCTCTTGGGTGGGGAAATAACTCCAGTAAGCTTGTATTGGGGTGTCATTCTCCTGCTCTTCCAGACTGTCAAGAAACTGCCCACCCCTTCAGATAACTAGCATTGGCTAAACCACCTGTAATTTGACAGCCATATGTTCCTGCCAAGCAAAGTGCCATGGTTTTTATTGTGCATGCAAATACCAGGAGCTCTGGAAACATCAGTATTTCCCTTACTCTGATGCAATAAGGTTTCAGTGTCTTCTGTTGTGTTTAAAAGCATTGTTACAGTGTTCTTGGATAATATAAGCACATCTCGGTTAATGTGATCTTTGATGTAACATGTGCATTGAGCTGTGGCTTTGCAGGTACTTTGTTAGCTGTCAACCCTTCAGTAGGACCATGCTTTTTTATTTGCTGTCACTATACACCGGAACTATGTAATGCAGCGAAGTTCCTCGGTGGTCAAAACTGGTTCAGCAATGGGAGTGTGGCCTAAGAGATCAAACACTATTTAAACAGCTGCTTCTTTGAAGAAATCAGATTATTTTTCATGATGTAGTTTGATTACATTGTGGTTTAAGTTACTGTTTTTCAGTTTCACAGCTGAACTGTATAAGCTGACCCAGTCCTGCTCTTTTGAGGACATTTTGCGTCTTATACCAGGGTCACAAATTTGTAAATTGATAGGACTACTTATGAAAGAAATTGTCCTGAAATCTGCAAAAAATATCCTGTATGTAAAGACAACTGAAGGCAGAACTTGCTCACAGTGGGCAGTGATTATTTACAAAGTGTGAAATTACATAACAATAGTTTAAATTACTGGAAGTAGTTTTGTCAGGGTTTGGTCCAGCTGTACCGTCAAGTCAGGGCCGTAAAGTCATCCAGTCTTTAGAGTTACTTTATCCCAGTTTCTTTTAAAGTAGCTGTTTAGGCTTCTTTTTCCTGTTAACTCTGAACAGCATGTTCAGTATCAGTGTATTCAAAGTTGCACTGGCTGACCTGTTAACTAAGCAAGTGTGGGACTGAAAGTCTGAAATCCTCCTAATTGTTTTGGGTTGGGCAGATGAGAAGAGTGGTTCCTAGTGTATTGCATCAATTTCTGAGCTTAACATAGATAGCTTTGGCTCTCACCACAGCTGCCCTCGCTTCCTAGCTGGAGGTTGGGTTCCAGGTTTCTTGTTGCTCAGTCCCACCTGCACACACTGTTGAGGAAAGACAGCCACACGTGGCCATGGAGCACTAAATTGCAGGGCAGGGAGGAAGTCAGATGTGCTGAGCTCATCTGGTATAATCTTGAGTGTGCACATGTCGTGGTTTAAGCCATAAATCAGCCACGCAGTTTGTTCACTCACTTCCCCCTTTTTCTTCCCTCTGCTCCGGGAG
>JAOEHY010012543.1:0-20982 GCA_025447955.1 Psilopsiagon aurifrons
GCAGTGTTCAAGGCCAGGTTGGACAGAGCCTTGGGTGGCATGGTTTAGTGTCAGGTGTCCCTGCCCATGGCAGGGGGTTGGAACTGGATGATCTTGAGGTCCTTTCCAACCCTAACTATTCTATGATTCTATAACATGCGGAATAAACCCTTGAACTGAGAGGGCACTGGAATCCAGCGAGGTGACAGACAGCAGCTTGGGAAGCTCGCAGGAGCAACTTCGGGACTGAACCCTGAAAATGCACACATTTTTAATTCTGTACAGTTTTGCACTGTAACTATGTAGAAAGTAAATAAGACAATGCTAGCAGTGAAAAAACACCACAGAATGAAGCTTAACTTAAAAAGTCAGGGGAGGGCACCCCATAGGAATGATTTTGGAGAGGGGCAGAAACTGCACATCTTATCAATGAGAATAGAAATCATTAGCGTATACTGTCATACCACATAAAAACATGTTTCAAAATAATCACCAAGAAATTATGAATGGCTAATAGGTCTCAGGTTTTGACATGCTTTGCTCCTACTGCCCTCCCTCCCAGTAAGGCACAGTAACTCCCAAATGAGGATTCCCCAAGTGAGTGGATTTCTTTAGCAAAGCTACAGCCTGCAGTGCAACGCCCCTACATCTACCTCGGCAGGCTCATAAAACCCTGGAAACAACCAATGTGTGTAACAGGTACCTAATGAAATAAAAGCAGTTGCTGCTAGTTATTGAAGTTGTGCTGCCTAAACCAGAGCAGAGAATCACCCAGGTTGGCTGGATTTAACAGCTTGTGGTGCTTTGCGGCAGGGCTAATCCAAACATGGCAATTTAAGAAACATGGTGAAATCTCAGGAAATGTGTTCTTATTTGTGGCAAGACCCAAAGAAAACACCACAATTGCTCTGAATATTTAACGACAAAATTCAAACCAACTGCTAGGCAACTGATTTACACAAAGTTTCATAGAAGCAAATATAAATCCACATTTATGAAACAGCTATCCCCCTTCTGAAACATTACAGCAAGTACTGCAGCTGCACGTTCTGTACATGTTCACACTGAAGTATGGCAGTATGCACTAAGCTACAGATAATTTTAGGTCCTCTAAAAAGCCAAATTGTTTTACTCAGACTTCTAAGTCCTCTTAACTTCAGCAAGGCTTGCCAGTTCTCCATTCTGAAAGTCCTGGAAGCTTTTACCTCAAGAAGTTGATAATACTGTGCTGCCTTCAGGCAACCAGCACTCACTTGAGTTGCTGTGTTATGTTACTTGACTGCTATAAAATTTCACCTTGCCAGTGTTCTATGGACAAAGCTTTTTTAATCAAAAACCTTTTGTCAAACAAATAATCAGTGAATCAAAACTATACAGAGAAGCCAATATGGGCAATTCTTAAATAACTGTAACATGGATAAATCACGTCAGGTTATTTAGCATTCTGTTAAAAACAGACAAGAGTGCGAGCCTACGTTTTACCTTGACCAGTTTGTCTTCCATAAGGAGCAATGGACTCCACTTGGCAAGGTGAAAATTACCCATGTTTTGCCTCCTTTAAGATGCTATTTGAAAACAACTTCAAGCTACTTTTTTACCATAAAAATAAATGGAATGAATGCTTTAACTTAAGTTTTTCAACTAAGCTAACAGCTGAAACATACTCCATTCTTTATCGGTTCCTGCTGGCATACTGGTTAAGATGGCTTGCAAAAAGTTTTGGGGTTTTGTCATACCTTTTTCCTGTGGTATTATGTTGTTGTTGTTGCTTGGTTTGGGGGTTTTGGGAGTGTTTGCTTGTTCATTTGTTTGTTTAAAATGCAGCATTTCCCCAAGCAACATTGTGGAAAGTAGTTCAGAAAACATTCAATGGAGTAGGGTATAAAAATACACAGCATGCATAAGATCTGCACATCCCTTTTCAGAGGACAACTGCACTTTGAAACCTAACCATTAAGCTTTCTGATTCCAGCAGCACTGTTATAAACTAGTGTTCATAGGTTATATCCTTGTTATGCGCTACTAACTTACCTGATTACAAACACTTCATTTCTAAGCACCTTCCATCTGAGGATCATAAAGCACTTTAAAAACTTTAATGAAGCTTCACAGTGCTCCTATGAGGACAGTATCCAGTATGAGCACACATATACATGCACACAGATGCACATTAAGAGAGATGCTTACAATCATGGATTCTCTACACTCATATCTCAACTGAGACAGGAGAGGAGTGGGGTTTTTTTACTTCACATTAAGCTGCACTGCAGTTCTAGTAACAGCTCATCCTTTCTGATGAGCTTTTGGTAAAAATCAATAAATTAGGCTTCAACGTTATTTATGCTGGCATCCTTCCATGTCCACTCAACAAACCAAGGTATCAAATTTGCCTCCCAGTTGTCATCTCAAAAAGGAGACCTGGCCTGTCTGACCTGGTTTTACTCAATTTTAAAAGGATCCGAGATCATTCAGCCCTTATGCAAAACTCCCTCTGAGTATTTTGTTTGGGCTCAAAGTCCTACAGTTTGATTCCACATCTTACTTCTTTTGAAGGCTGCACCCTCGCCATCCTCCAACACTGGATTCCACCAAATGGGCTTTTCTACGTAGCCCTTCCACATGTGGCAATAAATTTAGGACTCATTTTTTCCCCCTAGAAAGTCCTTCATCGCTGCTACTATGAAAGTGAAAAAGCCTATTCAGCTCCTCCAGACACAATTCACCAGCAGAAACCTCAAACATTAACAAGTTTCTCATAGCAAGAATGCCTTCTCACCAACTGTCCTTTCTCCTGCTGGTGAAGAATTTACTTCCTGAAGTGTAAGAGGCAAAAAAGCAGATTTTCTTTGCCTAAGTGAACTGAAGCCTACATGCCCCCTCGACCCTACTACAGCTCATCAGTTACATTTCCCTAGACCTCTCTCCCCCAACCCCAGAAAGGGGGTGCAGTAACAGACACAAGATAATTGGTGGCAAATTCCTCCCCAGCTCCCCAACCAGTCCCCAGTGGAGCAACTGTCCTGGATTACAATCCTAGCAAGCACACCTCTTCAAGTTAACAGGGACCAGAAAGGCCCCTTTGTCTTTCCTGAAAGGAAGTTAAATGCTTAACTTTCAGCGTACGGACGTGTATGTGGGGACTAGGTTACACAGCTGCACAATTTCCAATAATAAAAAGCAAGCAGACAACCCCTTAAATTATGGAACAGAATTAAGAGCCTTAACTATTCCTTGCATGCTCTTACAACTTCCATATGGTGTATTTCAAGAGAAAACTTTTAAAATTAAGGTTAAAACCAGGAGTTTTTAAGTAAGTAGCATCTTGCAGCTTAGATGTGGTAACAACTAGGAACTTGACATAGGCATCTCCATAATGGATAAGGGACAGTTCAGATTGCTTTTACAGTATTTTCTCTGAAGAGACACAGATGCTGAATGCCCAGCACTTCTGAGAGGTGAAGTCCATAACTAGTCCTCACAGCAATTACATATAAGCCATTGTGCAAGAGAGATGTCCTCCCCTTCTGCAGGACTGCAAAACTGTAGAATGTTCAAGCGTTCTTCAAAGACAAAACACTCATTCCTAAGGAAAACCCGGGGTCTGGTTTGGGCTTCCCACCCCACCCTCACATCTAGTGTGTAGTGAGACATTTTATGTTGCAGAATTGTGCAAACAGAGCTGCCAGGGTTCTTAATTATAGTAACCAGAAGTATAATGTAAATTCTTTTTTTCAGAGAAAAATACCATGACAAAAAGGATCCAATAAAGGAAAAACTTACTCAGTTTCTGAAAAAGGTTACAACAGCTTCTGTATTCCTTACACAAGGCACCTATCACCATATTTTAGGAATGGAGCATACCATCACTATTATTTAAAACTTATATTGCAACACTGCTTTGGAGCCATGCTAAAGTTCAGGTCTCGTTCGTATCTTGCCAGGGACAAAAGAAAGAATACAAGGCCTGAAAACTTCACAGCATATAAAGTTTAAGAACTATACATGACTTCAAGGCCAAGCCAAAGTTCTGACCCTATACCTTAATGAAGTGCTCAAGAAAGACAAGTCAGAAGGAAAACTTCATTCACCAAACTTTGCAAACACATACTTTTCCACCTAATTTTTCCTCAATCTGCCACAATACTTTTCCTAGCTGCTCAGCCTCTAAATAATCCATCACTATGCCTTCACTTCTTCAATCTCCTCAAATGGCCTTTCCAACCTGGAGAAAGATGAAGCTTTCCAGCTGCCTTTTAACAAAGTTGTTCCATGAACAACAGAACTGAAAGCTCATTTCCTAAGAATCGCCGTCACACATTACTGAACCTCTACTTTACCACGTTAATCCCAGCTTCCTGAACAGCCAGTTCTCCTCTGATGCCAAGACTCTTTCTGTATATTGAGCCCTATGTAGAACTCTTCCCATAACATTTTTTCACCTCTTTCAGTACTTGGCAAAACAATAGCATATGCTGCAGCTAACCTCAAAACACACATGATAATTAACTACTAACAGACATAACCAGAACCAATATTCTTTTGTTTCCTGAAGCCCTTCTTTTAGCGGGGAAATTAATTTTGGTCCATGAAGTTTAACATACTGGTAATCACAGCTGTATTATAATTTCTTATTCTCTTCACTTGACCAAAACTGAACAAGAGACTCCAAACTCAGGAAAAGATACATACATGGAAAAAGCATGAGACTTAACTACCCCAGGAACTGAAAGAATTGATCCCAAACATCTTTTCCCATTCAGTCAAGTCACCCTGTAAGTGCTGAATGAGTTTGTACACCCACATCCCGAGAAATTAAATGAGTACTTTCCAGCAACACAACACACAAGGGAACTTGTACAAATTAGAATTCTTAGAATTTGTTTAACCTGATCCTTATGATCATTTCAGAAGCCTCTTGGAGTCCATACTCCTATCAGGTCACCCTTACCAGTTTCCAAAAATCCCATACGCGCCAAAATATCAGTGTAATAGGTAAAGTTTGTCTTTTTAATGCGATTCTATGCCACTGCAAAGATAATACTTCTTTCAAATAAATAGTGAAATGGCATACCATATCACTCCACCATACAGCAAGTGGTTGCTTTCTAATTGTTAATTACAGCGTATGAATTACCATGCCAGTTAAATGACTGATTCAACTGACCTTCCATCAACAATAGCTATGTTACTGTGCATTTCAAAAGGAGTAATAACCTCATTGGGTAAATCCTTCCTTCCCCCTATTTAAGCCTCAAAGCTTTAAACATTTTTAAACAAACAGCAGCAAGCATTTTCTGGATATTAAATATTCCAGCCTGGCTGGAATATTTAATGAAAACTTTATCTTTCATGTCTATCAACACTTTACCACAACAGGACCCATTCTTTATATGAAGCCTTCAGACACGCTTCTACTGAAATTCAGTATATTCACTTTCATTTAGGCAGCCTGTGCAAAGCAGGCTCCTCACAAACACTCCTGGGAGGTCTCACAAAAGACAAGGAAGATGTTGGGGCTGAAGAATCATATTCCAGTTCCATCTTTTTTCCCTTCCTTCCTTCCCCCCCAAAAGGAAACTGACTATACTGAACTCACATTATTCCTATTTATTTATTTATTTATGGCGAAACAGACCAGTACCTTGCTCCAAATTGTTCTAACTCGCCTTGAGTTTTAGCATAGAGAACTCAATCACTGGCTTGGAAACCTCTCAGCAAAGGAATTTTTGGCATCTTGGTTGGAGCTGGCACCAACCCATTTTCCTTTGTTCTCATTAAAGGAACCATAATATGCTAAGTTAAATAAAACTTTAAAAAATCTACAACAAAAAAAACCACCCCCAAGTAAAAGCAGAATACAAAAGGAAAGCATATTCGGTGGATTACTGTAAGAGGAGATTTCCCTAATTTGACTCTTTTTTCTAATGAAAGCACTTTTTATTGCTGCAAAAATCTGTAAGCTGATCTTTTCAAGCGACTTGAACATCTTTCCTAAGTAATGTGCCTTCATGTACGGTCCTTTAGTTTGAAATGCCAGGGAAGGAACAGCTAGCTATCCAGGCAGAAAATTCTACAAGCTGTGGCTGTCACAAGTACACAAACGCACGCACTAACCTAAAACCAGGATCACTCCCGAATCTGATCAACTTCGATCAAAGGCAAAGATTTCAGCAAATTCCATCTGTCTAGGTAGGAGAAAAAGAAATCCTACCAGCTCTCCAGATCATAGCATGCCAGAGGAGCAATACAGTCCAAGAGCTCCAAAATATCTCTGTAAACAAGATTTTAATTCATACCATGTTGACCACAAAGCACAGTATTTTTAGTCATAAAAAGTAAGTCATATCTTCTACAGGGAATAGAGTTTGCTTTTCTTTTTCTTTGCTCTAATAATGGTCATGCCCTGAAAGGTCTAAATGGGATCTGCAACTTTGAACCAATTTCTTGGACTTAAGACCATTTAGCCTTTTTTATCCTTTAACCTCTGGTATCTCTAAGCCATAGAAGATAGTCACCAAAATAGCATAACTCTAATACAACATACAACCATTAGACTTTTTGTCCCTTCCTCTCTTAATCTCCTTGAAAAGAAGATTCAACAACTGATCTGGGTGTAGGCAAAAAACCCCTTCAAAACAACAAACAAAAGACTTCATGAATGTATTTATTCTTTGGAGAGCACGAAGCAGTGGAAAACGCAATGTGCAACTTACATCTGACGCAAAAGGAAGAAAAGGTTTTAGGACTGTAATTCGTACACACTGATGCTGCCACTGACTTGTGCCAGGTGTCCAAAAAGTGAATCCTTACCAAATTAAAATGCATGGCACAACTTTGTGTATAAACCACTGAAATTTGGCTAAACTAAAATATATTTTTACAGTAAGAATACAGACAATGCACTAATTTAGAGCTCAAAATCATTAACAGCCTTTAAACGATTTTGCTTGCTGGTTTTATGTCTATCACTCCCACATAAGATGCCATTCAACAGTTGCCATTTAACTAGCAAAGAAATGCTGAAAAGAGAACAATGTCCAGCCATTCATACAAATGATCCATCAGAAGGCCATTACCTCAGGCAGCTCCTGAGGAAGTGGCAACTTGGTAAGAAGGAACAGGCACTAATCAGCCAAACGTGAAAAAAAGGTTTCTTGGACAATGAACATGAGAAATCAATCCAGTGTCCAGTAGATAGTTAACTTCCTGGAAAGGGACTAGAGGATCAGGAGTGGAGGGATCTGAAATAAAGACGCTCTGGGATTTTTAGGAAATAGATCTGTGGGCAAATGCTCTCCCCTTCAAAGTACAGTGAGATCTTTAAATCAGAATACCCTCTTTTTTGCTAGCAATCGGAATTACTACTAGCTGCAACAACTAGAGAAACAAATGATATCAAGCATAATATGCGATGTTATCTACTGTGTTTTGCAATATCATATGCATAAATCAAGCCAGCTGGAACAGAAAATACACTTTTGTCTTGAAAAGACAACAAATGTAAAGAAGCCTCCTGATCAGGTAAGACTGCAAATTCAGAATCAGGCTTTGGAAACTTCCTCTGCAGAATAAATACAGAACTTGGTGGGGAGGGGGAAGGAGGAGGGAGTGGAAAGGGAGAAGAATCCAAACAAACTAACCTCTTCTTAACACAAGACATCTGGAAGAATGCACTGTGAAATCCTAGTGATAAGAAATCCCAAACTACTCCCACTTACAACGTACATTGTCCATAAGTCCTTTCCTCTCTCAATTTTCAGTAGCAGCGCAAATTGAACGCATTGGGATAATAAGTGGTAACTTCACTTCCAAAGTTGACTTTTTTCTGTGCTATCTCCCATAGCTTTTTTTTGTCCCCCTCAACAGTAATTTGGCTTCTGTTTTTTCACATACTGACAAAACACTTGCAAAATAACAGTACATTAATGGTGTAGGTTAGCTGGGGAACATAGAAAGCCTGAATGCGTTTATGACAAATAAACCACACAGCACTATATGCTTTGCTACCTCCTAATTTAGGGTTTGCAAGGAAAAAAATAAATAAATAAATCAGAGGATATGGCATGGGGAATATTAAAAACCATGACATGACAACTGAAAACACTTTCAACACTAACTTGCAGAAGTGAACGCCTAACTTAAGTTTATTTTTCGCTTAGCATACTCAGAAGAGTTTTCCCGCAGGTAACACCTCTAATTTTAAGTACTAGATTTCCCAAATATTTAAGTATGACATTAAACTAGTAAAATATAGGAGACAAGTGGTGGAGCTTTTGGCATTTTAAAGTGCTTAAGTTCCGCATGTTTATTTTTTTTACACTGTTCGGAAGTACTGTGTAAAATACTTTGCACCCTGCCCTCTTTTCAACATTATTGACTTACGGTTGAAACAGCTACTGCTATAGATGAAGAATTCCACGCTGTCTTATCCATGTCTACTCACTCAATTGCACAACAAAGGGCAATTCTTTCCTCTGTCCCTCAGGGCCCTTTATATACACAGGTAAAGTTGCCTTCAAATGTAAACTTGTCCTGCCACTCATTCCACTACAGGGAGTAAAGACTTATAAAATATGAAGGTGATTGAAAATATTCCTTAAACCCTAGCTGGACCAGTTTTCATCTTTAGCCTAATGGTCTCATGTGCTGAAATATCCTTTTAAAGCTCCAAGGACATAAAAGAAAAAAAAACCTTCAAAATTAGAACTCTCCTATTCAGATGCCAATACCAGAACTAGCCTGAATTATCACTGGGACGGAAGCATATTCTGACACACTAACAGAACTGTGATACCCTCTGACAAAAGTGTCTGGTGTGATCAGTACGGACACAGCCCAGGTCTCTGTAGTGGCTTGTCAGGATGTAGGACAGAGGACTTCAGTGTTTGCAGACACTTCTCTAATGGGCTACACACAGAGAACAACCAGCAATGAAAAATGAGCTATGCCTTTATTTTTGAACATAATTGGTGATGTTTTCAAGGAAACACTTGGCTTGTCATGAATTTCAACGGAATTTGGGACAATACTCAAATTTAGGTTCCCCACAACTAAGTTAATAATCTGAATTAGGATTTGGAGGCTACTTTGAAAATCCCAACATGAATCTCAACCCTACTGCTCAGGTAGATTGTGTTAATAAACTGAAAAAGTGCAATGGCTCTCAAGGCAAATCTCAATACCTTCAGTAATATGGAATGTCATTAATACATGAAACAAAACCCCTGTTACACATGCATTTAACTAACTTCATATTTGGTAAGAACAGTGATTTATGCTATAGGGACAGAAACTATGGCTAGGGTCTTTCATGAAATTAACTTAAACCTTCAAAAGAATACTGCAGTACTTCCTAACAATATCTGGCATTCCCACCAACCAAAGCAGACATCTTCAGGATATACCACTGCAGCCTTTTTATAGTTGTCAAAACATTATCAAAGAGTAAGACTGGTCATCTTGCACCACTGTGGCAGTGATATCTACATGTACAATCAATGTTGGCAGGCTGCTGAAAATGAAGGAAGACTGGCCTATCAACTAGCCCCTTAATTTGAAGTACAAGGAAAAAGGCTGATAGAGCTTATTTGGCATAGCTTTAAAACGACAAAACTAAACTGGGGCAGGGATTATTCTATTGTGTAAGCAAACATAGAAGTAAGTTTTAATGAAAACTGGGCCAGACTTTCACACATGCACATGGGAAGATGAAAGGCAATGGATGTAAAATGCAATAAATCAAATTTTTACTGAATATTATGAAATTTTCTTTACCATGGGGGTGATCAACAAAAGAGATTGCCCAGAAAGGCTCTAGAATAATTCCGAAAAGCCCGATACAACTTAGAAGTTAGATTTAACCTTCAAATCTGGCCCTCCTTTGAGCATGGAAGTGGATGAGATGACTTTCAGAGGTCTTTTTTGATTGAAATTATTTTACTAGTCTATCATTCCTCTTTCCAGCTTAGGCTACTTTAGCTACCACTTTCTTTTAATTGTAGTGTCACACAAATCCAGGAAGACATTGAATAGTCCTGCTAAATGTCAGAGAATAATGTAAAAGAACATTATGCAATTTAAAACAATTTTGTGATCCCCACTGGTTACAATCTCTTCCTGGCATTCCTGCAGTTTTGGAGGATCTCGCTGCCTCTACATCTATACATTAAATTATCAAGCCAAGAAAAAGGCTATCCAGTAAGTCTAATCCATGACACTTTGTAAATTATGGAAAGATCTTGTTTTGCTCTCTTTTTTACAGTATGAATCACTTCCAGATGTACAAATTGCCAAGATAGTTGAAGACTTTGCTCTCCCGTTACTACAAAACAGCAGGTGGGGAATAGCCAGCTGAGTTGCTTCAGACAGCAGTAATAGCTTGGCTTACCTTGCTAGTAAACACGGGCATGAACTTGACTCATTTCTTGTCCAAATAGCTACTGTCTAATAGACGTTCCCATATCTTATTCAGAAATAGCAAAACATTTATATTTTTGTTATAAAAAGGAATAATTTTTCATTACACATCCCTTTCACTAATAGATCGAGGTACGCTAGTTTCTGCTGGTGACAAAGGAATAATTCATAAGCAGAGGAAGAGCTGCTAATTAATACCGCTAGAACCAGGAACAAAACCTCAATTTAAGGACCTCAGTAGGATTTGCCTACTCCAAAAGAGGTACAGAAAAGAAGCTGCTCTCTGCTTGTAAACAGAAGTTTGACTATTTTGGAAAGATACTTCTGGATCAAAGTTGCCTGTTAATCTTTGCTCTAGTAGTGATAAGTAAAAGCCCTATTACAATTGGTAAGGCAAAAAGAAGCTACTGACGTGAAATGTAAGTATTTTGTGGAGAGATAATATTTACTCCTTAAACATAGCAATTTCAGGTCAGTATTCATAATGGATGAAAATGTAAGAGAACGACTCTAACAACATGTCCACCTGCAATTAAACATAATGATGCTGATCCTTTTCCAAACCTTTCTTTTGGGAGAGAGGGAAAGGGGTTTCTTACCGAAGATATTAGCCACATAACAAAGTAATGTGGTCAAGTGGAACAAACGGTTACATCACATACTAAAGAGCTGAGAGGAAGGAGGCATTTACAGAGTACTGAGAAGCAACAGTTTCTCAAAGAGTCCATTGAGCCTCTGCTGGAGTAGAAGCATGGTGAAATACAGACATTATCAGCTCCAGTAGCCCAGGCACACTCACTTCTTTTGAAGTGTGGGTTTTAGAGTAAGTGGCAGCCCTCACTGCCGCATAACCATGACAGGTTTCTTACACAGGCACCATGCATAGACTGTATCTTTCACAGAACTCGAGATGGGTATGCCTATTCTATATTTCACTCATAACTAAGGGTTATGCATGTGTAACTTCTCTTCGTCATAAATAGCTTTGATTGAAATCACTTATATTCATGTTGTAAATGATTTGTTTAAAATGCCTAAAGACACTGTATACAGTCTAACAGGAGAGTTCCTCCCCACAAAGGTAACAGATACCAGATACCAGGGTATCACCTACAGCTCAGTAAAAAAAAATCTTAAAAAGCTGCAAGTTTAGTGCATTAAAGTCTGCCTGAAAGAACTATTCAGTACAACAAAAGGTTTGAGAGACAGAAGCAGGGCTGGTTGGTTGGTTTTTAATGCTAGAAGATACTCCTGCAATGCCAAGTTTTTATCCCTGAGTCAAACCAAGTTGAAATACTGTGGCATTTTGGAAATAAATTGACAGAAGTCATCCATGGATGGTGGCTCCTTATAATCCATTATGAAGCTGTACTTCAGCAAAGGAAACTGCATGTGAAACTGGCACTAGGTAAGAACTACTGCTTCCATTGAAAGTGTTTCAGAAGTATATTTCTGTTCTTTCAATATCCACTCAAACTTTGAGTCTCTTGGAATACAGTTAAATATTAAGAAATTGCTGGGCTCACCTAGGAGGGTAACACTTGCAGCCTGCTCCCGCACCTTGCTTGCAGGTCAACTGCTGAAAATCTACCTGCTGAACCTTTCCTCAAGGACAGAAATATACTTACTCAGAACAGGCTGCCTGTTAAAGGCATTTATGTCAACATGGTCAACTTTTCAGGAAAGTAAATTACAAGAGCTCGAGGGGGGGAAAAAAAAAATCTCCCCAAAACATCTTGTCATGGGTTCAGCTTAGCTGTAGTGGCAGTAATCTCAAGAAAGTCTGATGAACAGCGGGAAAGGGAAGGAAACATCTTCATCTAGTGCAGCTATTTCTGAAGTGAATGCCTGATTCGACATTAAACTTACGATCTACTTTTCACTAACAAGCTCCAATTTTATTTCAAACCAACAAGGACAACAGTGAACACAGGTATGCAGAATCACAGAATAGTCAGGGATGGAAGGGACCTTAAGATCATCTAGGTCTGCCTCCCACTAGACCAAGTTGCCCAAGGCTATGCCCAACCCGGCCTTTAACACTGAATCATTGCAGAGGGAAGAGACACCTGAGATCATCAATCCCAGCCCTTTGCTCAAAGTGCAGTTAACTGCAGCAGGCTGCTTAGGGTTGTATCCAGCTGGGTTTTAAACATTTTAAAGGATTATGAAGGCACAACCTTTTCGGGCAACTTGTTCCAAAGGTGTGACCACATTTCACAGTAATTTTCTTTTTCCCTTGCGTTTGAGTGGAATTCCCTATATTTCAGTCTACACCCACTGCCTCTTGCTTTTTCACCAGGCATGACTGTGAAGAGTCTGGCTCAGTCTTCTGTTGTCCCCTCATGAGGTATCTGCACACATGGATAAGCCAAAGTCCTCTCATCCTAAGGCAAAACAGTTCCAGCTCTCTCAGCTTCTCCTCCTATGTCAGATGCTCCAGTCTCTTGCTGTGGCCCTTCAGTAGATGCACACCAGGATGCCCAACTAATCCCTATAATCCCTGATGTAAGTGAGTAATAATATGAAGAGGCAATTTCCTATTTAATTTCCTTTCTTTTGAGATCAACAGCAAAAGATGTGAAATCAATGCAGCTTTTTGGAGTCACTCAAGAATACAAATCCTTTGTGTGATTATCATTTGTTTATCTCAGATGCCAGATCAACGTCACTTACAGCAAGAGATAAGCTCTACCAAGGCAGACAATGTTGTTAAGTAGTTGAAAATTTGAGACTGTGGGTAGAAAAAGATTCAGGTGATTGATTTAAATTTAAGAGCAATACCCACAATAGAATCTTGCTGGAATTATGCCACAGTTGCACAAAACACTTATCTTCATCTCTTAGTTTCATTACTAAAATTGCGTTTTCAGACTTCAATAAAAATGTGATTTAACGCTATTAGGAATGACACTCCTTAGGGCAGGATCCGTATGACAAGATCTCAGATGCCACCTGAACACAGATTTGTCAGTTAAAAAAATAAAAATCCTGTGTATCACTGATCTCATATTCTCTTTCTAATAACCACAGTTTTGGAGAAGAGAGGTAATGTTGTAAGGCACTTGAAAGCTCCAATTAGAAATCAAGTCTACTGTAAAGTAATTCTAGTTTCCACCTGCACCTGAAATTAGACAGCAAATACAAAGCTATAGATCCAATACCAATAATGTTTTGAATTACACTACTCGATATCTAAAGAAACAATTCAGAAAAGCAGAAATCTAACTCCTACTTTTTATTTCTGACCTGATTTTTCTTCTGGAACTTTCTGAAAGTTTCCAATTCTACAAACTCTGTATCTCTTGATACCACAGTAAATTGGGCAGTCTGAATAGAATAGCAGCAATTACTTTGAGAAGTCTGTCTCACTTCCACAATGGAAAGAATGTGCATGTTCAGCACTAGAACTTTCCTGAACTCATCCTGGCTACCTCGGAAATGGTTTCTCACCATTGCAGAGGTTGTGGACTTAAAGTTGCTAGCTTATCTGGAAGGCAAGGAAGACCTTCATTTCAGGGCAAACCCCAGCCTTTCCACAACAAATGTACTGCTGATCAACAAGAACTTCTCCTCACAAGGAGACATCCAACTAGACACAGGAAAAAAAGGGATCTGTGCTGTGGATTTCTCAGAGGTCATCTTCTTGCTTGCTGCAAAAGGCAAGTCAGGAAAAAGAAATTATTATGACATCAAAACTGAATTACCATTGCATTAACCAAAGAAAAGAATATGGAAGACAACCATCACTGCAATACGTCTAGGACACGACTCTGTTCTTCCCATCTGAACAAAAACACAGGAAAAAATCCCAACCATTAGTGGATTTCAGACTGAAGTAATAGGAAAAAGCCTTTTGCTAATGAAAACCTGTCATTTTCTTCTCTGATCAAGCTCCTTTGCCCAAAGCACTGTGTACCAGCATCTTAAATTGTTCATCCTTGAAAAAGCATTTTGTTTACAATGCCACTTCCCTTACTGAAACACATTCTAGAGAAGGTTTATATTCCAAAATGGACTGATCTACCATATGCACACCAAAAGGAAGGCCCTGGTTCTATCGTATTTCACATTATTTCAGTGAAGAACAGCTGAACGTATAAACTCACTACCTCAGTGCTAAGTTTCCAGAATTATTCCTTTTACAACAACTTCTGATTAAACTTCCGAAATCTAAATGCACATTTCTATGCTTTCAAATTTAATGCAAGTCAAAATCCTGCTTTATTCTTTTTTTGGTGGTGGTGTTCCTCAGCCACCATCCACTTTCATATATGGATATTTAAGGAACCAAAAGGGTGAGCACCCAACAAAAGACCAATGCTCCCAGTACATTTAAATAAGAGTGCTTCACACCATTTACTATGGTAAGGCCCTTTTTAAATAAACGTGTGACTCACTGTTTGTTTTCTTCACCAGGAGGTGGAGTCTTGCCATGCCCCTCCATTACAAAATCCTCATGTTCCATCTGCAAAGGCAAGCATTGCAGGTCAGAAATCGGTGGAGCAGAATGCACATCACCTAAAGTGGCCCTTTTCCATACACAACAACTTAAGACAGCCACTTTATCGCAGTAGCTGGTCCAGAACAGATCATGTAGTTTCTTAGCAACATATGTACATCTCTAACCCCATTGCTATGGTATCATTTTATAGCACAATTTTCAGAAAATCTTCCAAGGGAAAAAGAACCATTTAATGGCTGTAGCAGATGACTATCGGTCAGCGTATCTAGGTTCCGAGGGTTGCTCTGTTATGGACTGCCTTTGTCATTCCGAGTAAGTATGACTCCTACCACTTCTTCCTTAACATATAAAGCAGGAATTAAAAAAAAGTTACATCTATCAACATCTCTGGAGGAAAATCAGAATGTTCAAAGGAACTCATCAAACACAGGCAGAAACTGCTGTAAAAGCAGAGTACTTCTTGTGAAAAACAACTTTTTTATGTAAAAGAGACTTTCACTGCACACGCATAGCTCAGTTGCAGGGTAAAAAAGAGGCCTAAGGGAACCTCAAATAGATGCTGTTCCAATGACAACATAAGGTAGGCATTTCCTTTGGCTCACATGGTAAAAGATTCTAAGGGCACTAAGGAAGTTTTCTGTTTAATTGTTTGCTTTTAAAATACAGTTTAAGCATGCATTTTCTGTAATTTCTTTGGCCAAAAAGATTCACATTATATTTGATCATTAATTGTTTACACACTCTTCATTTAATTACTTTGTTTGGGCAGAATTTCTTGCACAGGTAGCCAAATACTCTTTTCTTTCTATAAAAAATCAACACATGCACTTAGTATTTCATAAAAACATCCAGATACACATTTAGCAATACTCTACTTCATGTAAAGCTAGCTAACAGGTCACACTGCAACACTCAATAACCCACACAACAAAGCAACTGAATTATAACCACACACAAAATCTGTGATCCACTACATAAACTGGAAAGGGGAGAGAAACACGATAAAGATAACATGGTTTAGTCAGTCTGAAGGAACAAAAAAAACCAACAACCAACCCAAAACAAAACCCAAAAACCAAACCAATCCAAGATCTAGCAGCCACTTTCCCTTCTGTCCTACCTGCTCTTCCCTGCTCCAAGAATCAAGTTTACCCATTTGTACTTCGATGTTGTTGCCAGGTCACAAATACAGACAAAAACCATTATCTGCATATTGACATCTAACAAGGATTACAGAAATTGGGTTGTTTGCCTATACAGACACAGCCCTAAGCAAACCCAGAAATGAACTGAGAAACTAATGAACCATAAGCTGGTAACGACATCCAGAAGACAGTCAATTAAATGTGTAAGGTGATTTCACATTTGAAAACACGTAAACGTGACCCACATCCAAAACAGTATTTTCATTTAGAAGTAATCTTTGAAAGTAAGAAAATTTTGATTTACAGTTTTGTAAACAACCCAGATTTTTAACCATGTATTCCCACCATACTATACACACTGAAACCTAGTTGTACCTCAATCCATATACCTGATTCTTAAAAATGAATGTGTCAAAACACCTGGACCCAAAACTGTCTAGTTGAAAAGTATTCATTCCACCAATTCTGTTGCTGTTGTTGTTACCACGCAAGTGTGACAACTGGCACAACAACTACAGATGCGTGGCCACATCGCAGAACAGCGCAGTTCTCTGAGTGAGGGTGAATGCTTAAGAGTTACTCTCACACAACCTGAAATAAGGAGGTATTTTAGCCTCTTGCTGCTATGAGACAAGTACAATTCACATGAATAGTAAAGCAAGAGAATAGTTTGTGGCCAGTACTGGGAAGAAAGATAAAATATAGCCTTTTGGAGTAAAGGAGCACTACCTACAGCATACACAAGGGAATCTTGTTAGTTTAGTGCTATAAAATAGAAATTCAATTGCATGAAGCTGTAGAAAAAGAAAGATCACAAAACCTGAAGTATAAAATGGGAATTATTTTAAAACCAACAAAATCATAGAAAGGAATGGGAAAATATTTTATTAAACCATAAACAAGAAATTTAAATGAGAACTGGAACATCTAGCAGACACCGAAGTATCACCAACAAAACTTTGCATTCATGTGAATTTTACATGAAGAATAATGGTGACATAGCTGGTCCAGACATATTCTCATCAAGCATGCATATCTATCAAAACTACCATTTCAAACTGAAGTGGGTAAATAATTAAGAACAAAAAATTACCTGGGCTAGAAATGGTAAGATTGTGGGTATAGGCACAGTCTGTCTCAAAGCAACTAGAAAGCCCCATCTGCTTTTAAGAAATGTTAATATGCTTGCTCTACACTTCAGAGAGTAGGCAAAAGAATCTGCAAGAACTAAAATCTACAGTATAAAAAAAATTATTATGATATAGTATGATAATGTCAGCACTGAAAAAGAAGGAGCTGAGAAAGGAAGAGTAACTTTGAGAAAGGCAATGACAAAGTTTCTCACGAAAAGAACACCAAGAAAATTAGTCACAGAGTGAAAAAAGTACTCACGAACATGGAAACTGTTCAAGACACAAAATAAACTAATGTAGGT
Source organism: Psilopsiagon aurifrons (assembly GCA_025447955.1). Classification (NCBI taxonomy): domain Eukaryota; kingdom Metazoa; phylum Chordata; class Aves; order Psittaciformes; family Psittacidae; genus Psilopsiagon; species Psilopsiagon aurifrons. The sequence goes on from JAOEHY010012543.1 coordinate 17,441, forward strand.
TTTTGCTTGTAAGAAAAGCTAACAATAAAAAAAATCAAGACACTAAAGATGACATGAGAACATCAAGAAATTGAGTATTAGTGAATTGGGAAAAAAATCCCTCTTTTTAGAATGGATGAACAACTAGACTTGCAGGAAACAGTCGTACGGTCAGGCTCAGAAGTTAATGGTTTCTGCATTGTATGCTACCTGGAGGCTGGTGTCAAGTGGAGTGCTGCAGGGGTCTATCCAAGCACAAGTCCATTAAAAAACTTCACTTGAAGGGCCAGTAGGGTGGACTCTGGGCAGAATTCTAAGATAATAGTTAGAATCATAGAATGGTTTTGGTTGAAAAGGACCTTAAGACCATCTAGTTCCAACCCCCCTGCCATGGGCAGGGATGCCTCACACTAGATCGTGCTGCAAAGGTCTAGTAGACAGAGGCTCTGTCCAACCTGGCTTTGAACACTGCCAGGGATGGAGCATTCCCCACTTCTTTGGACAACCTGTTTCAGTGTATCACTACCCTCACGGTAAAGAACTTCTTCCTTATAGCTAACCTGAACTTCCCATGTTTTAGTTTGAACCCTTTTCCTACTGCTGCAGTTCCTGATGAAGAATCCCTCTCCAGAATCCTCAAAGGCCCCCTTCACATATTGGAAGGCTGCTATGAGGTTTCTACGCAGCTTCTCTCCTCCAGCTGAACAGCCCCAACTTTCTCAGCCTGTCTTTGTCTGGGAGGTGCTCCAGTCCCCTGATCATCCTCGTGGCCCCCTCTGGACTTGCTCCAACAGCTCCATGTCTTCTTATGATGGGGACACCAGAACTGTACACAGAACTCCAAGTGAGGTCTCACGAGAGCAGAGTGAAGGGGCAGAATCTTAACTGGGGTGAAGAGGTTGAATCAACATGTTCGAGGGCAAGGCTGCCACTCAGATGCATCTAAACAGGTAAGAGGAATGAACGCTATAGGAGCTGCATGAATTCAGACTGGACAAACACAAAGCCCCACACCTGAGAGGCCCTGGCAATTATACAAACTGGAGGCTGACAGATAGCAAGCTGATCATGAGCCAGCAATGTGCTCTGGAAGGAAAGGTCAACAGCACTGCAGACTTTAGCAAGGAAGACTCTTGTCAGTAGATAAGGGAACTGATTATCACCTCTAATCCATGCTTATTTTTCCAGGTATGGTCTGACACACCGTATTATGCCCCCCAATATAAGAAATACATCCATAAAGCAGATGCAATAGGCCACCAGGATGCTCAGGGAGCCTAAGCCCTTGCCCTGTTTGGAGAGGCTGAGGAAGATGGGCTTATTTGGCCTGCAGAAGAAACGGCTTTGGAGATAACTAACAGCAGCCTGCCTGTACCTACAAAGAGGTGAGCAAGGAGTCAGGCTTACCACAGTGGCAATGTGACAGGACAAAAACCAATGAGCATTAAAGTTGAAACAAGAGAAGCTGAAACTGCGTATAAGATGACTCTTCTTCACCATGAGGACAGACAAACAACAGAAAAGATAGCCCAGAGAAGTTCTGTGGTCTCCTTGCTTTGATGATTTCAAGGCCAGACTGGATAAAATCCCTCATAGCCTGTTCTGACCTCATGGCTCACCCTGCTTTGAGCAGGAGGTCAGACTACAAAACCCTTCCAACCTGAATTTCCCAGAAATCCTACGAATAAAAGAACAGATTCAGTTTAATGTGGAGAGGCAATACACAGGAGAAAAAAAAACCTTTAACAAATTCCCAACCGAGCAAGAACCTGCACTTCAGCATAGAAAGGTCTACGAAAAATACCTTAGGAAGTTACATAATTAAAAGGCCAAAAATAAAACCATCAACAAGAAAAACTAAAACTACACTGAACAGTAATACAGAAAAATACTGAAATGACTGCAGCAGAACCATAGTACAACCCTCTTTTGGGATACTGCCTAAAAGGCACAGACAGTGAAGGCTCAAAACCCCTCCGAAACACTCTATATGCCTGAGAGGTCAGAATAGAGAAAACTCTGAGGCAGAGGGAAGATTTTACATTACTAAAATCCAGTAATTGGGCTGCAGATCTCCCTCAATGCAAAATGACATGAGAGAGGCAGACACAAAAAAAAGCAGTTTGACAATGTTCTAACAAATAATCACCCTTTTGCTACCACAATACAAATAAAACCTCACTCGCTCACAAAAAACCACCAAAACCAACACACCAACTTAAGGGCATATACAGTTACTTGGAAAATAAACAGTTATGGCAACAAGGAAAAATTTACTGTTGCACAAACATAAACTGCAAACACAAATTTCACAAGTCCTTCTGGATTTTACGTTTCATGTATCTCTGAAGATTTATTTGTATGTTAGAGGATTACAAGACAATAGCAATACAAGCTTTTCTGTTTCTGGCAACGAGATCATTTTTACAAAGTGAAAGGGTAAGTTATACAAACATACACACATATATTTTCATACATATATCAAACAGATCATTTCACAGGCCTGATCTAGTGCAGCAATTTTTGCGTTCCTCTTTTTGCAGAGCCTTGTGTCTGATTACTTTTGCTAGCCTGCATATTTAAACAAATTCATGATCAGTGAGCTAAATTTTTCACTTTGAAATTTGCAGGTTTTATATTTTTTTGCAAGAAAATGCTATGCAGTTTATTTAGCAGCCTAAAAATTCTAGAATAAGCTCATAAAGCAGTACCCATTTCCAGCCTTCCCTGCTGTCATCTTAATTCAAAGATCCCTCCCAAAAACAACTAGAGAGCAAACTACCCCGACAGAAAGCATGGACATTATGTTTTCCTAAAATTAGTACTTAGGCCCAGCTATCTATTCAGTAGATTTATTTTTGAGATCCTCAAAAAAGTATTTAAAAATTAAAAATACGAGTTAGCTGATAATATTAACGTTTCCTCCACCCACAGTTCTCACAGAAGTCCTATGCACATTTTTTCCCCAGAAGTCTCTCAGCTTCTCTTCCTTCCACTATCACCATATCACATCCGGCACTCTTTTAGTCTTCTTTTTAAGGAAGCTGGAGACCAGAGTCCTCATTTAGTTTCAGCCACACACAGCATACAGCAACCACAACCAATCCAGTTAACTGGAAGCATTCTGAAAAGGTGTATTCTACATCTTTAGTATCTGTAGACTTACACCATCCGTAGGTAAGAGGTGTCCTGAATACGCAGAAAAAGAGCAGAGGGTGGAGGTAAGACACAACTCATGCACCTATTGCAGTTCTCCCAGGGAAAGAAGAACAGGCAGAATGGCAGAGGATGTAAGACACTTTAGTTTCTCTTAAAAGGACTGCAGAGGGAGCCATTGATTCCAAGAGCAGGAGTCAAAGGAAGCTCACTCCACACCTGTTTCTCCTGGCAAGCAATGGAGAAGGCTTCAAGAATCTGGCAGCTGGACCCAGGAACCAGACAGTGACCGTTCAACAGCAGGGGGGGGGGGGGGAGCAAATGTTTTTCATAACCATTTTTCTCTATGCTTTCAAATTGTCTATTGAGTTTCAAAACCTGAAGGCCACTGTGGATGCTTAAAGGCT
>JAOEHY010012547.1:0-14062 GCA_025447955.1 Psilopsiagon aurifrons
TGAGGAAGAAATTCTTTACTGTAAGGATGGTGAGGCACTGGAATGGGTTGCCCAGGGAAGTTGTGAATGCTCCATCCTTGGCGGTGTTCAAGGCCAGGCTGGGAATAGCCTTGGGTGTTATGGTTTAGTGGGAGGTGTCCCTGCCCGTGGGAGGTTTCCCTGCCTGTGGCAGGGGGGTTGGAACTAGATGATCTTAAGGTCCTTTCCAACCCTAACTATTCTTCCAACAACCTTAACATCTTCCATGCATTGACTGTTGGTTGCCAACTCCCTTCTCCCCATGAATTAAGGTACTGGTTGTACTGGTTATTGCTCATTCATTTAGGAAGGGCTTAAAGGTGGGTCTTGGGATTTACAAGCCTGTCAGTCTGACCTTGGTGCTGGGGAAGCTTATGGAGCAGATCATCTTGAGTGCTGTCACATGGCATGTGCAAGACAACCTGGTGACCAGGCCCAGTCAGCTTGGATTTTTTTAGAGACAGGCCCTTCTTGACTAACCTTATCTCCTTTTATGACAAGGTGACGGTGACCTGCTTAGTGGATGAGGGAAAAGCCATGGGTGTTGTCTACCTAGACTTTAGTAAAGCCTTTGACACTGTTTCCCATAGCATTCTCCAGGACAAACTGGCTGCTCGTAGTGTGCTCTTCACTGAGTAAAAACTGTCTGGATGGCAGATCCCAAAGGGTTGTGGTGAATAGAGTTACATCCAGCTGGCAGCTGGTCACAGGTGGTCCTGTCCAGGGCTCAGTACTGGGACTAGTTCTGTTTAATATCTTTATCAGTGACCTGGACAAGAGGATCAAGTGCACCCTCAGTCATTTTCCAGATGACACCAAACTGGGCAGGAGTTTTGATCTGCTGGAGGGTAGGAAGGCTTTACAGACAGGCTGGATTGATCAGCTAAGGCCAATTGTATGACGTACAACAAGGCTCAGTGCATGGTCCCACACTTAGGTCACAACAACTACATTCTTCACCAAAAAGGTTGTCAGGCATTGGAACAGATGCCTGGAGATGTGGCTGAGTCACCACCCCTGGAGGTAATGAAAAAGATGTGTAGATGTAGTGCTGAGAGTCATGGTTTAGTGGTGGACTGGCAGTTCTGGGTTAATGGTTGGACTCGATTATCTCAAAGGTCTTCTCCAACCTAAATGATTCTATGATCTCCTTGCACCAGCCATGCTATGCCTAAGGACTGGGCTACAAAGTAGGAAGAGGAGATGACAGTAGGATTGACAGGGGGCCACAAACAATTCAAACAGTCTGCAGCAGCAGGAAGAACTAAAAGCAAAATCCATCAGCCTGAGGATCAATTAGCTGTGTCCCCTTCATGGTTTGTTTTTTTTCCTTCTGATTAAAGAAGGGGTCCTAGCAGTGCATCTCTTGTGACAAGGGACCATGCTGGCTGTGCGGTGGGTGTCACTGCTTAAACGTAGTCTATTGAGAAAAAGTTTGCAGCAGGTCCAGTGTAACCTGTGGCAGGCTGAAATGGCATTCACTATGCACACGTGAAATGCTGCCCCTATCTATACCTCTCATTAGCTGTACATTGAGGAATGTATTCATTTGCCTGTGAGTCCTGAAAACTGGCCTTCAGAGACACAAATCTTTTGGGACATAGAAGAAATGCCAAATATCTGATTGACTTGCTTTTGCAAAGTTCTTCTATATCTTCAGGTTTTGAAAAAATAAAGGAAATCCCAAATTGGTTCTTGTAGCCTTAATACCTTGTAGCCTTAATTAATATATTTTGGAAGAAACCCAAAACTTTATAGCCCCAAATCATGGCATACAAAACCAATTAACAAAGCAGTAAATTTTCACAGCACTAAAAGATGTAAACTGGTAGCTATCAAATTTTTCTATTAACACTCAGATATATCACTGAGATAGAGTGAAGAAGGGAAGTTTACACTCAGATTTACTTTTAAAATTATATTTTAAACCAAAACATTCTGCATTTAAATATAGCTTTTCTTGTATTGCACTTTAAGGGTGTGCTAGAATGGCTTCATATGAATAAGTATTTAGTAAATCAAACGTTGCATGGCTCAATTCATATTTTCGAATTGGTTTGAAGTAGATTGATGTGTCTGACAATGTTGTCTGATAATGTATTCCACAGAATACCTTCTTTATGTACGTGGTGAAATGAGTCCTTATGTTGAAGGCAAAATCATTCTTTCCTGTATCCCCTTGCAGTGCCCAGCAAAGTGGCATCCTCTGCTGAAGGGGTCTAAAAATGTGTGGTCTTGCTAAAACCAAATTTTCCATGCTCCAAACTAGATCTTCACTCCTTGTCATGATATTACTCCCTGCTTCTAAATAAATGAACACCTGCTCTAATGAAAAATGGGTTTGTGTGAATGTTGGAAGGGAGAGAAATCCATGAAAAGGTATCACTGAAGGCATGTTGCACTTCTTAACAACTAATCCTTTTGAAGGATCTGCTTCTTTTACCAGCATCAGATAAATTTCTGCTGATATTATCATGACACTACCTCAAAATAAACAGAACAGGCACCTGAGAAGCAACAAGACGCCATTGCTCTGCTAATGAAATGCTCAGAAGAATTAAAACACAGCATAAAAATACTAGCAAAGGATGATTTAAATCAGAACTTCCATTCTTGACATCATGGCATAAGAATTTTAATATATAATTCAGTACAATAAATTATTAATTTTTCCTTAAATATCTTACAGATAAATTACATGTCTAGCATCTTACCTGGGAAAGAGGGACAAAAGACAAGCAAAAGAAACAGCACATGTGTTGGTTTGAGAATCTAGATCTTTGCGAGATATTTCTAGAGAATCTTACCTGAAAAAGCAATAAATGTAATGAGGCATTAGACATGCTGCTAGTGCCAAAAAGGTTCTAGCTAATGGGATCTGATGACTTTTTAAAAATGGGGGGAAAAATAATGAAGAATCCAGTATTCTCCCAGCTGTACTGGGACCAAGCTAGAGCTGTCTCAGACACCAGTCTCACAGTGCTGCAGGTTTGCATATTGACTTGAAGGGACTTTTTCTATCTTAGGAAGCAGGTGGCTATACCACAGAAAATAATAATAGCTGTCCTGGTTTTGGCTGAGATAGTTAATTTTCTTCCCTAGTAGCTGGTACAGTGCTGTGTTCCAGCTTTATTCTGAGAAAAATGTTGATAACACACTGACGTTTTATTTGTTGAAAGTAGTGCTTACTCTAAGTCAAGGACTTTTGAGTTTCTCACGCTGTCCCAGTGAGGTAGGAGGTGCACAAGAAGCTGGAAGGGAGCATAGACAGCACAGATGACCCCAACTGACCACACAAATATTCCATACCACACAGCATCTTGCTTAGCATATAAGACTGGGGGGGAAGGAGAAGGGAGAGGAGGACATTTGGAGATGGCATTTGCCTTCCCGACTGTTACACGTGATGGAGCCCTGCTATCCTGGAAAAGGCTGATGGGGAGTGATGAATTAATACTTTGGTTTGCTTTGCTTGCATGAACAGCTTTTTCTTTCCTATTAAACTGTCTTTATCTCAAAACAGGAGTTTTCTCACTTTTACCCTACCAGTTCTCTTCCCCATCCCACTAGGTGGGTGTGTGAGTGAGTGGCTGAGTGGGACTCAGGTGCCGTCTGGGGTTAAACCACGACAAGTCCATAATACTCAACAGTGACACTCGACTTCCCTGGCATATTTGAAATGGAGTTCAATGGAAATATTAATGTGGAGTTAAATATGTTTGTGTGTTTAGTTGCTGGGGCAATAGGATGAAAGTGTTAGTAATGCTGTGCATTACTCACTACTGTGAATAATTAAGAGAAGTAGCATTTTCAATAAGACATGACAGCAATGCACTATTTTAGAAGGCAGAAGGTTTAGGAGTATTCTGTGTCTGCACAAGTTTATGTACACATCGTTCTTTAAACTGTGTGGATACAGCAGCTGAATGTTACTGGAAAAAATAGCTAAAGGGACTGGTTATTTCATCACAGAAATATTATGATGGAGACATTCTGAAGTGTGATAATGCTCTGTTATATGATCAAAAACCAGTCCAGCATATTCAGTGCAAGTTTCCCTTGTTTACTCATCTGTAAAGTCAGAAGATTAACCTTGGTTTATTTTTCTTCAACTCTGAAACTGAACACTGCATTAATAACAAACTGCCGAGTACCTGGATACAAGCAAAGTAGGTTATTTAGAGCTGCTGTGGTTGTTTCAATTTGTGTTTAAAGAAGCCAGTAAAATTTCATATCTGAGCCTGAAAGGAAGCATTAAGTCTGGAATGAAAATAGAAAAATGTGCGGGGAATTAGAGGCATTGGGGAAAGCAAGCATTTAAATCATCCTTGAGAGATGGCTTAAGGCCCTGCCTATTTTGCTGGGAACTCACATACTGTTCTGCAGCATAATTGGTGTTGTCTGTCTTGTTCAAGTAGTGCCAGGTCAATGCTCTGTCTTCAGTATTAAAAGCGAAAAAGAGATGTTTGGTGATGCTGTTTTCATGCTCTCTGCTGCATAGAGGCTAAACACAAGCTGATTTGTAGCGAAGTTTCTTCTCTGCTTTTTAGACTAAGATTGGAGCTGTACTCAAATTTTTAACAGGCAATGCGGAATTTTACCTGAGAACATTTTCTGCAGTGTTTTCTCATGTTTTATTTCTTATGAACTGTGTGTGTTATCTGGTATATGAAGAAATTGCTGTTTGTATGATCTAAAGGTAATCTGTAAGGTGACAGAAACACATTTATTACTGTGAAGAAAGTGACCACTGATAGATGCAGACTTAGTGCAATAATTGTGGTCTGCTGTATGAAACCTGCTTTGGTGTCCCTGAAATTCATTCTTTCTTCTGCTTGTTTGTTAGCTTTGGCACTGCAGTATTAGACTACAAGTGTGTGGAATATAGATTGCATTTTATTTTAGTGTGGGTTTTTTTTTGTTTGTTTGGGTTTTAGTTTTGTTTGGTTTTCCTACTGAAAGCAGTGAGGTATCGGATGGGGTATTAAGTTGGAGAGCTGCAGCTGTTGCAGTTGCATGGCTGCTGCTTATCCAATTCAAATGTGAATGGTTATTTAATCATATGAGCTAGCAACCTTGTTATATGAAGGTGACTGTCTTTGCTGTTGCATTGGAGTTTTGCCTGACCACCTCTGAGAGGAAGAGAAGAGTCATTATGCTTGGGCAAGGTCACAGCTTCCCAGCCAGGCTGGTGCTCTGTTGATGAAGCACATGAGAGGACCTGCAGCAGATTCACCAGGTGTGTCCCAGATTCTTCTGCTATTTTTTCAGAAGACTGTCATTAATAACAGGTGTATGGCATGTGTGTGGAAGCACATATGTGATGTATATTCATATTGTTTACAAGTGTTTGTGTGGGACTATTTGGCTCGAATGCATGCTGTTGCCACTACGCAAATCCTGGAATGTAAATAAATTTGGATCCTGGCCTTAAGAAAAAACAAAAATATATACTTTTTTTTTTTTTTAAGTTCTAAAACTATTCAGGCCCCCAAATCCTCTAATGACAACTGCTCTGCTAAGCTGATTTTCAGGAGCCAGTTTAATTGAAAGGAGCTATAGGAGATCTGAAGGCAATGGGAAAGATGTACTTTTCAAATGCTCTTTCTAGTAGATGATAATGACAGCCTGTAGTTTGTCAACTATTTGCTCATGGGTTCCTTGCTGTATTTTTCGCAACTGAAGTAGCAGTTTTTCTGTACCAGTACATATCTGGCTGTATCAAAATGCCTGTGTGATCATTGGTAGCAACTGATTCATTACCAACAAATCTAACAAGTTCAAAAGACAGCATGATGAACCAGAATAATAATTTTTATATTATTTTTTATTTCTTGTCAAGCTTGAATTTATGGGTTGGAAGCCTCTGAGTGCATGGTTAGTGCTGTGTTATAAAGGTTACATTTTTATAGGCCAAGAGGTTATATTTTCAGCAAACTCTGAGTTATCTTTTTCCAAACTTTTTCATTTTGAATTGCTGCAGCAGTTTGTTTTTTTTCCAGTCCTCTCTTAGGTACGATTTTGAAGCATTTCAGTTAGGTTTTCTGCTTTATCACTTTTTTTTCTTCTGTTTAACTGAACTATGCTTTCAGGTTTATGTTCTCTGTACATTATTTTCACTGTTGACAGTGATCAAAGGTTGTTTCAGGCAGTTGGGGTTTTATTTTATTTTATTTTTTCTCTAAGCAAAATTACCTTAACTTTTTAAAAAATCATGCAAAGCCTACTCAGGCTGGGCAGCAATCTCAACATAACAAATATCTTGGTTTAGTTTTGATTTTACACTTCTGGACCTTATCATTAGATTTTGCTGTTCAGATTTTAGAATATATTTTTATTTACAAGGGTGAATGTAGGTTGTACTGTATGAAGAAGCAGTTGTGGCATGAAGAGGCAGTGATAAACCAAGGCAGATTAAAAAACCTGTACCCAGGCATATACATAATCTTTAAATAATTCATGTAAATTTACAAATGCCTTCTTTTTACTCCCTACAAAATGGTCACATTTCTTCAGATGACTCCCAGTTTTAGACTTTATATTGTTCTAAAGAACTGCTGGAGAAATTCAGAAGGAAGGTATGTTTCTCTAGGCTGTGATCAATTACTAGGTGAGAACCATAACAAAGAACTCATCAGGAGTGTTAACATGCTCAAAAGAACTGAAAGAGACAGAGGCATTGGGCTTTGCTAGTTACCAAAGGTAGTTTTGATGCCCTGAGGAAAATTCTTGAGTGTATTGTGGCAGTCTGGATAGAGTACGTGCTGACTCATCAAGCTTCACTCAGAAACCAGGGAAGAGAGCAGCATTGGTACTACCTGCACTTACCAATAACAACTTGCATTCTGCCAGGACAGCCACACAGCTGATTAAAAAACCCAACGTACCGTAGGCCATAAAGGACTGTCCCATCTGGATGGAGTCGAATCATTCGGTTTTTCACTGTCACCCCATGGACGAATGACTTCTTGTCATTTTGGAAATACGTGTCTGGCACCCAGAGCTGGTCAGCCACTCTGTTGTCCAGAGTTAGGTTCAAAGGTATTCCAGAGTAAGAGAGTCTTTTATCCCTCCAGGACTGCTGGAAGTACATGGTCAGGGTGTAGTCCTAAGGAAGAAATAAGAACAACTTTTTGTACTTTGCATACTAATTAGCTTAACAGAAGTTTATAGATAACACTCTGTAACTAAGTATCAGTAGCAATAGGAAGTTTAATGGTCATTAAGATGTTGTTGTCATTAACCATGACTATAAGTCTTGGCCTGTTCATGTTAATGTCAAACTTCGCACTATTGCCAATCAGAGACTGCCACAGGCTTTCAAAACCTCTTGAGCCAGAGGGAGTATATAGTGCATTTGGGTCTCCAGTCAGTGGATCACATTTGCATCATTGTGGGTGTCTGTTTTTTAATTTTATTTGAAAAAAAGTAGGGCTTATCTGATGTCTGCCAAATACCATTGCATGCACTGAGGACTTCCTTTTGATATTTCCTCGCTTCACCCTGAAAGTTCCCTACACAATCCAGAAAGGCCAGCAGCCCCTAGACCTCCTGAGGCAGAGCAAATCAGATCTCAGAATGTAAAATGGACAACTTCCCATTCTGCATCTGCTGGAGTTGCAGATGTAATGACTTTAGATAGTCAAGCACATTTCACCTGAGTCCAGGGAACATGGTGTTCTCTGTCCTTAGCAATCAGATTTTACCACATAGAAAATGAACCTCTTCTCTTGACCATCACTCTGCAGCTCAGGTAAAATACAATCTGTGCAGTCCATCAGCTTTCACTTAGTCTGAAAAGAATTTTTTCTAAAAGGCTTCTGGTCTGATTTACTCTCTTATGCCTGTCTTTCTGGGAATTAGGTGATTTTTAAAGGTAGTCAGTTTTTTTTAAAGCAGAAAAGCCCATGTACTTTGTAGCTGATGGACTTTATAAAAGATTATTGGAAAGTATGAAGACTATTAGTTTTCTCTTCCCCATGTCCTCCCATGGCCTTCGTTTCAAGTGACAGGTCATTTTGTCACACATTTTTTTGAGTGTAAGTGCAGCAAAATTATAGATAGTATTCAAAAAATTAGTTAGGGTTAAGATTTTCTTTTATGTGAGAGAAAGCCTTGCATCAGCCATCCTCAAAAATCCTAGCCTGGACTGTAATTTGTGATGAAATAGAGAGCGTAAAAGCTGCCTGATGTGATTTGCTCTCTTCATCTTCAGTGGCCTCTTAAGACTTAATCGTTCCCATGAAATCAAAGAAGAGTTGTTACCTTTCAAAGAGACTTTGTCTGAAACATTGCATCTGGCAGAGTTATAAACTATATAGTTGTTGGTAAAAAAAGTTAATGAAAATACTGGACCTGCAGTGGTTGTTTTGTATGGATGAAATCCCATGACTTGATCAGTGGTCACATACAATAGGACAATTATGTCCATTGTGAGAACTGATTTGCAAGGTTTTCATATATCCATCATTTTCCAGTCCTGAAAGAAGATGGTTACAAATGGCGGAGCCAAGAGGTGGTATGCCAGAGGCATAAGTTTTTGGTGGTGTTTTTTTTCCTGACCCAAGTAACTAGGAGGAGATAGGTCAGCTTTTGCTTTTCAGACCATGCAGGTGAAGCATGGAACTTCAAAGTGCTGCAATGGGGTATATTCTATGCTCTGCTGAATAGGTGATTTATAATTTAAATAGCAGTATGGAGAATCATGAACCCAAGGAGGCAAGTTTGAATGTACAATTTGAATAGAGTTGGGTTAGAAGCAGGCATTTAGAGAGAAATTAAATGCCCGTCCTTTATTCCTCTTACAAATATATAGACTCATAGACCAGATGGGAATTAAATGAGGGAAAAATAAAAATTAAAACTAAACCAAAACAACACTATTCTGGTGCAGTTTTCATATGTTGTATCTATTTCCTAGCTTGCCTTATTTCAAGCAACTTCAGATAGAAAAGCTTTCATACATGGCTCATACAAGTTAAATCCTCAGTGCTTAACTTTGTATCCTCTATGTCATCTGCCTGATTCAGCAGAGCCTATGCTGTCTGCTGCACAACTGGAATAGAAATTCCAATTACATATAATTATCTTTTTTACTTCCTGCTTTCTCTTATATTTTCACTAGGTCTTAGAGCTGCTTTTGTAGAACTGTCATGCTGTCCTGGAAAAAAGCTAACAATTGAGAGCAGTGCCTATGTGATGGCTTCTAAAGATTAGGCAAGATAAGTTACAGGAGATCTTAGAGGATGTGATGAAGTGAAAGAAAAAGAAATTCTGTCTGTTGGATATAGCTACTAGAAAAAAAAAGAGTTGCTATTTTTAGCATTGTAGTTTGCACAAGAAATTTTATTTCATCCAGTTGTGCTATATACAGAACACTGCTGTTGATAATGCTATGGTACATTGATCTCCTTCCTTGCAATTGTGCTATCATATGTAGAATTACATGGCAAACCAACAAGTGTGGCAAACCAAAAAATCTGAGCTTCATTCTAAAGGAATCTTAATGTTTCTTAACTCAGAATAATGATCTATTTTCTCCCATTCCCCAGAACATGGGGGGAGTTACTTATCCAATATTTTAATGAGGCAAATTAAGAGTATGTCATAATTATGAGAGTCCTTGTTGGTGTAAATTCTTATGTTAAAAAGCATAGTTAAAGTTTATTTTAAAGAAAAACAAATGTATCTAAGCTATAACAATCCAAATGATGTAGTTACATGTTTTTATATATTTTTTTAAAGGAGTACAGCCTTACCTTTCTTACATTTCATCCGTGAAGAATGAGATGCCAGCAAACCATATTGCTAGTGTCATATTGGAGGGTTTTGTACTATATTGTTTGTATTTTACAGTGGTGTGAGTGAAATGAAGATTTAATGACTACTTGCCTTCAATCCTGTAAAATTTGCTGGGGATTTTGTTGCTTCAAGCTCTAGAGTGTATGAGTAATCTTTCATATCCATAATAGTTTTTGGCTACAGAATATTTTTAGCTTTTTATGGCAGCTTCCCAAGGTCTCGAGCATTAATCTATATATGAAAAAAAATCAGACTGTTTAACTTTTGTACTTAAGAATTTCTAATCATGAGCTTAAAAGATTGGGGCCCAGTGTAAAATTAAAAAAGAGAATCTGTTTCTGCAGGTAACTGTTCTTTTAAATGCATTGTTTTAAAAATATTTCACTTTGTTTAGAAGCACACTGAATATTTTTTGTTGAACTGTACTTCCTATGATAAAAGAAAAAGCTGTAATGCTGCTGAAAAATCATTGTATTTCAGTAGATTTAATTGAGCTGTCTAGGTTTTCTACAAGTGCCTCCCTGCTTTTCCAGAGCATAGTCAACGTTCCTAGTGTTAAATGTCTGAGTACCACTGATAAAGTTGGGTTTGTGTGCATGATTTTTTTTCTGTTTGTTTCTTTCTTTAATGTGATGAATTCTGATTTGTTAGCATGAGATGTTGGGGGTTTTCCCCCTTCTTAGTAATTGTGCAAATTTATTACTTTGTATCAAACTGGAAATGTGTAAGTGAGCATGTATTCTACAATATATAAGCCAATCTGTGTACCAGTGTTGTAATATGGTGCATTAGCTTATGAAGACAAATTCACACTAGTCCTAGGTAAGAGGGGTTCTGTGAAAATGTGAGTAAGAGAAGCTAGATCATTATTCCTCAACATGGCAAATTATTTCTTTATCTGAATTTAAGCAGTTTCATAAATAAATATCAGTACCAAGCTTCACAGTTCACTTCAGTAATATAAATTTCTTGTAGTGAAAAAAGAATGGATCACTGATGCACATTGTACTTGAAGTCAGAACAATTTATAGTTCCAGTAAGTAATAGACTGGAGAGTTCCCATACAATACTAAATTTCATGTTTATTTAAAATTTTTTGTTTCCTAATCTTTTTTGTGCAATATGTATAGATGATGTGAGGGTAGTAAAGGGTTCTCCCCCCAGCCTCCTCATCCCCCCCTTTTCACCAAAACCTCTGTAGCTCTCTGAAACCAGTACACATGCAATGGCAAAAGCTAGACAACTTGGACTTGTGTGGTTTATGAGTTCAGCACAGCAGAATATAAAGAGGAATACTTTGTTATATTATAATCTAACCTTCTAGATTCTAGGATACACAGAACTGGTACTTCACCATGCTTACCACTTGAACTGTGGACTCTGGCGGAATAAAACATGAGTTTACATATTTGCTGTACTGTGGTTGCAATTCTAGACATACATATTTTAAGAGGAAAATAGGCAATACTTTAATTTGCAATATACAGCTTTGTGATCTAAAAAGCCTTCTGTGTTTTCCCTCTTTCCAAGGTGGCCTCAATCTAAGTTCTGCTATCACTGCGTGCTGAAAACAGTTTAGCGCGTTGTAATATATTTAAGTAATAACCAAATGTCAAGGCACACTCCAGAAGTCTTACCACCTAAAAATTAACACTGTGTATGCAGTTCTTTGCAAGTTAGTAAATGGAAGAGTATTTTGTGACTATTTAGCTATTCTAGGTCAACTCATCGTCAAATGTTAGATCCCTAGATGAGTTTGTATGTGAAGGCACTGTGCAGCAAAACAAGTAAGTGAAACACAGCATACTTCTAACAGACAACAGTGTATATTGAAAGTTGTGGAATGCATACTGTATACCCAAAAGGTCTTAAATTGAAATTATATCATAGAATCATAGACTCATAGAATAGTTGGGGCTGGAAAGGACCTTAAGATCATCAAGTTCCAACCCATTGCCATGGGCAGGGACACCTCCCACTAAACCGTATCACCCAAGGTTCTGTCCAACCTGGCCTTGAACACCACCAGGAATGGAGCATTCACAACTTCCCTGAGCAACCCATACCAGTGCCTCACCACCCGTACAGTGAAGAATTTCTTCCTCATTTCCAATCTAAACATCCCCTGTGGGAACCATCCAATAATCAAATATCTGGCAGCATTGCAGAAAACGTGATACACTGCAATTCAAATAGAGTACAACTTAATCCAGACAAACATAACTGAAATTGCAATTTAAAAAAAAATTGAGTGAATATTAATATCGACTATAATAAGGCCATAAATGTAGAACAGCAATGTATATAAATCCTGCTGTGACTGCAAGCTGTTATTAATCGGGCAAGATTATTTTCTGTGTTTATCTGATACTAACAAGAACAGGAAGAGCAGAATTTTGAGACAATGGTAAGTGCTGAATCTGGAAATTGTGAAGACGAATGCCTTTTCGTATGTTTTAAGCATGCTAATACATCAGGAGAAGCTGTTAGCATTTGCTTAGCAAGTTAGCTGTCTTATCTTTGGTACTTCTAGGGAAGATCAGTACCCTCACCTGCAGAAGAGTCATTTTAAGACAAGAGAATACGATTGGTGATGTGTTTTTTTTTTTTTTTGAGTTGATGATGAATTTGAGATACTGCACAAAAATTAGGAGAAAACATTGTAACTGAAGTTAAGGAGGAAGAAAATGGTTGTTCTAGTTACGCTCTTCTATAAAAATGTCAGGGCAGCTACATCTCTTTACTAAGTCTGCGGTCCAGCTAGGCAAGGAAGCCAGGGAGCTAGCAACATGCACACTACTGGACGAACTGTATTTGCCTTCCTTTCTATGGATCTAGTTCAAAGTTCATTTTGATTCTGTTTTCAATGAAGACTGATGCAGCATGTGCTCTCCAGTTCCCCTCTTCTGTGCAAAATAGTGGCAGGTGGAGGGACTCAAATTATTCAGTGCACTGGTCTGATTCACAGGAGGCTGTGGTTCTCATGAACTACACTTCTGTCAGGGGAAACAAAATTTACCCACAGCAAACTTCAGTTTTGCAGAAACCATGTTTTCTGTCAGGAAATTGCAAATAATTTGTAGATGTGAGATATCTGTAGGAGAAAAAGTTGTGCAAGGTATTATTATTTTGTTTCATCCAGTTGGTCGCTGTAGTTGCTATTGAAGTGCCTGCATTTCTGGTTTTGAAATGTGCTGATAATTCTCTAGAGAAACACTTCATAAACTTTGCTAGCATTTATAACTTCACAATTATGTGGCATCACAGTTATGTCTTACAGAAAGAAGCAGAGATCTGGCAGGAGCCTGCATAGCTGTAATGATGATGCTCTTTATTGCTAAAAGCACAGCCAGGAACAAGATCAGACTCATTATAAGAGCAGCATTTTGGAAATGAAGGCACTCATCATTACTGTACTGGGATCTAATATTACTCTTTGCAGTCAAGACTGAAGTCCCCTTAACTG
This sequence comes from Psilopsiagon aurifrons, assembly GCA_025447955.1. Lineage (NCBI taxonomy): Eukaryota > Metazoa > Chordata > Aves > Psittaciformes > Psittacidae > Psilopsiagon > Psilopsiagon aurifrons. The sequence continues at coordinate 13,286 of JAOEHY010012547.1, forward strand.
CAGTGCGATTAGAATTACATCAAATGTCTTCAATCGTTACTGAAAAAAACATACCAAAAGGCAAAATATTTCTCAGTTACAACAGCAAACAATGTATTTTGCTGGACCTTGTTTGGTGTTTTAGTAATTATATTTAGAAGAAGTATTTATTACTGCTTCTGACATTTAAATGGGTTACAATAATTTTGTTTTATTGACTTGGTGTTATTTGACACAGAGGTGGACAAAATCCCAATTTTATCTTGTGTTTTATCTTTAACTTTGCCTCTTTGTGAGAAGAAGAGTACGGACTTCTAAGCTTTGGATCACTATCGCATTGTGCTGCCCTCTGCTTTTTTTCCTCTCTCATTTCAGCCTTGCTAACCTGGGAGGCCTCAATGTGTGACTTGTTCTTTGTATAGGAAGAAAAGAGATGATATTGCTAAATACTAACATACTAAATACAAGCATGGATTGCTTTGATTAGGAGTGGTCTTACTTTACGTAGCAGGAAAGGAAGGTAGCAGGTAACGTAGCCTTATGGATATGTTGTTGTTATTCTCACTGCATGCTAGAAGCTCCTTTAAGAAAGCTTGAAAACCACTATAGCATTTACAGCTGCACTCAAAAATTCCAGCCACAAAACCCACTGTCTGGGGTAGCAATGAGATACACTAGTATAACATTGCTCACAGTGCAAGTTAATACTATTGTCTGCTGTAGTGCAAGTTAATACTATTGTCTGCTGTAGTGCAAGTTAATACTATTGTCTGCTGTAAGTGCTATGCTAATTGCCAA